>QLTV01001159.1:2227705-2238241 GCA_003457575.1 Thermophis baileyi | reverse complement strand
CTATTCTATTCTATTCTATTCTATTCTATTCTATTCTATTCTATTCTATTCTATTCTATTCTATTCTATTCTATTCTATTCTACTCTACTCTACTCTACTCTACTCTACTCTACTCTACTCTACTCTACTCTACTCTACTCTACTCTACTCTATTCTACCTTGAGGATATTTTTGGACTTTGCAAATGTATGATTTGTAGATCAGAAAATTCCATGTTAGTATTTTAAAATGTTTTTAAATTGTGTGTATTTTATATTTTTTAGCTTTTAACATTATTGTTTATTTTCCACTCTTCTTATGCTGGTTTATGACGGTAATAAAGATTCAATTGAATGTTATAGAAGAAGCATGGTAAAATCAAGCAGGAAAGCAGGAATCCCTAATATGGAATTTGTCAAAACCTGTAATTTATTGTTTTTCTTTTCTTAGTATTGATGATCTGAAAAAAAAGCCCTCAAAACTGTTTTACTACGTTGATGTATGAAATATCACTTGGTTGGTAAATCAATGTGTTGTATTGGAAAGTCTGTCATTTGCTGATGACATAATATTAATAATACCAAGCCATTCAGGTTTCCATATATTAAAGTATATTTTCAGGCACTTTCAGCTGAATTATCGCGACGCTGGTCAATCTCACTTCAGAATTGTTCCCAATTCTTCAGCCTTATGATCGTTTTTAAGTGCCATTTCAGGCAAAAGAAAGGATGAAATCAATCCTTATCTAACCTTAAATTGATGCAGGGTAAAGACATTGATTCAATGCCTGTTGTTAGCTGCCAGCATTGTTAGTGAAAAATATTGGAAAAGTAAACTGCATTTTTATTTGATCAGTAATATTTAAAAGTGTGGGAAATTCTTCTGGTTGGAAAAATTCATGCAACAGAGTTCTGAAAAGTCTCTATCAGGAAAAATAGATTTATTTGTCTGCTTACTATTTTACTTGGCTATATTAACAATTGTGTTTACCAATTTATTTGTAATTGCAGAGACAATTACATCGGCAGAACTGATAGGTGTTTGGCTTTTAGAATAAAGGAGCATCTTCCGAAATGGGTCCAAACAGCCTTAAGTAATCTAATAACAACAGCAAATCATGGCCATAAAATGCCTTCTTTGGCCATTGCGAGACACTTACTATCTACGGGTCACCAGGTGCATCAAAACTCTGCATTTAAAGTTCTACTATGCCACTAGAACTCTTGTTTCCTGCATACTTTATAGGCTTAATTAATGCTCTTGCTTGATCTTATATTTGAGGCTGATTTTTTTTTAAATATCTTTATTGAATTTTCTTTAAAAACATAACATAACAATTAAATACACAAATAACAAAAATAAACAACAAAAAAGAAACAATACAAACCATAACAATCGTACTTTTTTTTAAACAGCCTATCAGTTATTAATATTAATCCTTAAGTACTTGGATAAATATAATATCTATATTTATACGTTATAAATCTTATCTTCTAAAAATCTGTGTCTATTGGAATATCATCTTTTATTTCTACAGCTATTTTATCCAGTTCTTTAAATCCCATTTCAATCAAAAAGTGAGAAAAAATATTATATCGTGGTATATTAGATAAACTACAGTTCGTTATATCATTGCAAGAAGTTATACTAATAGTTTTCTATATTTTTTTTGTCCAAGCCAATTATACCATCTATCCCACATTTTATAAAAATCTGTCTCTTCTTTATCGTGAATTTCCATCGTTAACTTACTCGTTAACTTATTTGAGGCTGATTTTAACCATGTTATTGTAATGTAGGTACTGATGAGTCAGTACGAAATGCTTGCATCTATCTCTGTTCGTCTTTTGGCTGTATTGTTTAATTTATTAAAAGGGACTAATTGTTTTATATTAACAAATGTTTTTCCTCCTCTGTAGAAATATAATCCTGGAGAAAAATATGATGGATTTTTTTTTAAAAAAACTTTGTATCTCTTCTTCAGATTGTGTGTTCTATTTATGTATAATTTTTTTTCTTATTTCAGTTCTAGTTTTGTCATTTTTAATTTTTTTTGCCCTTTTTTGTGTTTTGATTTTGCAAAACTAATTTTACTCTTCCCAATAACTGTAGTGCTAATCCTCAACTTATGACTGGTGGCTTAGTTCAGGGGTGGGTTCTAACTTACCTTGCTACCGGTTCGCTTCCTCCCGCGCCGCATGGGTGCGCCTCGTGGGCGCGTGCACGCTTTGCACGTGCGTGTATGCGCGCATGCGCAGTGCCAAAAAATAAAAAAATCCCCCCCCAAAAGCCTAAAACAAGATGGCAACACATGCGCAGTGCCGGAAACTCGGCTTCTGTGCATGCGCAGAAGAAAAAAATTAAAAACAATTCCAAAAACATTTTTTTTTCAAAAAAAAAATTCCCAAAAAAAGATGGCGGTGCCCATGGACCGGCACCGACCGAACCGGATCTGTGACATCACTGTGACGTCACCAGCGGATTGCTACCGGTTCGGGCGAACCGGTCTGAACCGGGAGGAACCCACCTCTGGCTTAGTAACAGTTCAAAGTTACAACAGACACCCCCCCCCACAAATGTACTTACGAACAAGATTTAAAGTCCAACCCTCCCTGTGGTGACGTGTTCACATTTCAAGCATTGGGCAATTGGCTTGCATTTATGGCCATTTACAGAGTCCTGCAGTCATATAATTGTGATTTATGAAACTTTTTTGTTGTTGCTGGAAATTGGCATTTACTTCCTGTTTATGGCAAAAAAAATTTTGCCCATTGTGGATTGGGTTTGCTTAATGACTGTGGCGTTCATTTAATGACCACCAAATTTGCTTAACAATTTCCCCCCAAAAGTATAACATTGGATTGGTCATGTGGGTGCCTCAACTTATGACTATCACAACATATAATGGAAATTTCGAGCTCCGTTACGGTTGTAAGTCAAGGACTACCTGTAATGTTATGTAGGAATGACCTTGGGAAAGAGGAGGACTAGCAATCAGGGGTGTCAAACTCGATTTCATTGAGGGCTGCATCAGGGTTGTGTTTCACCTTGGGGAACCGGTGTGGGCGTGGCCAGGGTGGGCATGGCCAGCTCGATGTCACTTGTCTCAGGGGCGCATGTGGTGGCCCGAGCGCTCTGCCAGAGAAAATGGGCTCCCGAGATCCGTTTTCAGCTGCAACAGCCTCCTGCAACCCTCTGCCAGGAAAAATGGAGCTCAGGAGGGCCCTCCTGAGCTCCATTTTCACTGGCAGAGGCACCGTGGGCCAGTCCTTCACTGTTTCCAGGGCGGCCCCATGGGCCAGATCTAAGCACCCCGTGGGCCGGATCCAGTCCCTGAATTTGACACCCCTGGCCTAGATAATGGTCTGATAGGGAAAATCTGAGTTCAAAGGAAGGATGTGGGTGGAGAAAACATCTCAGAAGCGATCTTTCTTAGTTTCAGAAGAGTGAAATCAGGGATGAGGGAGCACAGGGGCCTAGCAGTTAAGATGCTGGGCTTGTTGACCGAAAGATTGGCAGTTCGAGATCCAAGTACTGCAGGACAGGGCAAGGTCCTGTTCCTGCCCCAGCTCCTGCCCACTTATCAGTTTGAAAGTATGCAAATGCAAGTAGATAAATAGGTACCACTTCGGTGGAAAGGTAACAGCCCATAATCTGGATTCCATGATCCTATAAATGCAAGCCAAGATTGCATTTGCATTTGACTTTTTAGCAACTTCAGAGTATTAAACAAATCCAGACAATGAATTAATTCAGAAAGTATGCAAATGCTGTCTCAAGGTGGAGGTAACACAGGGACCCCTGTGAGATAAAAATAAGAGGTAAGGGTCAGAATAAGAAGCACAGTGACCAGCAGTTAAGGCGCTGGGCTTGTTGACCAGAAGGTCAGCAGTTTGAGATCCAAGTAGTGCATGATGGAGTGAGCTCCTGTTACTTGCCCCAGCTCCAGCCCACTAGCAGTTGAAAAGCATGCAAATGCGAGTAGATAAATAGGTACCATTTCAGTAGGAAGCATTCCATGTTCCTCCGTGTATAGTCATGATGGCGACATGACCACGGAAGTGTCTTTAAACAACGCTGGTTCCCTCAGCTTGGAATGGAGATGAGCACTGCTCCCTAGAGTTGGACATGACCGGACAGAGGAAACCTTTATCTTTTTCCAAAATCAGAGATGGGAGGGGTACTTTCAGAGTTACCAGATTCCGTTACTGTAACCTTCCAATAAAGATGGATCCAGTTCTCCTGGATAGGCTTCTTGCTTGGACTACCTTGCAAGACGGACAATAGCATCTTTCTGATTTAGAAGCAGCTCCAAGCAAAGCTAATTTATGTGTCTCTCACTTCGGAGGAGGAAAAAAAAATAGCCATTAGTCCCCAAATTGCCGCATTCATTTATTTTATCTAAAATTAGTCTAAACGATCAATCAAGGTTATGCATAATGAACAGAAGCAAAAGTAAAAGATTTCAGCAGCGAGCTGGGAAACAAAAGTGCCATCCAGAACAAGTTTGGCTAGGGGGAAGTGGATAAGCTTCATGCATTAATTTGTCATCGCCACTCTCTAGTACTTCGGAGACTTATATACCAACCAGTGCTTAAAGGCTGAAGGGATGTTACATGCCCAATGGGTTCAGTGTCAGTTTTCCTGGAATTAATAGCTTCTGCTTACTGCAGTCATATATTTGCTTAACAGAGTTCCTTTGTTTCTCAGTTCTATTACAGGTGTAATGCTCCATGTTTTTGTGACAGAAAAATGTGAAACTACTGAGTATCTTCATTATGGTGCCTTCTCCTGTTGTGACAGGTATCCAGTCATAAAGGAGGTTTGGTTCATTATATGCTATCAAGTCATTCTTGACTCTTAGTAACCACATAGATAGATTTTCACCACAATGATTTGTCCCTAACCTGATTTTTCAGGTCTTTCAATGGTAGACCCATTGTGTCAGAACTGCCATCGTATGCTTGAGCTTCACATTTGCTGGCTGCCAGTCTGTCATGAACTATGGGGGGAGGAGCTGAACAGGAGGGGGGGAAGACTAACTACTAATTGTACCTTCCAGAGACACCATCTCAAGGTCAAAGCCCTGGGAAAGGAATGTAACGGCTCACCAACCAGCCCACCATTCCCAAAACAATTTAGTCAAATAAATTGGACAATAAGGGACCAGCAGAGGGGAGGAACTGGATGGGGAAAGTTAACTAAGAAACTTTTAGCGCATGAACGTCAGTTCTGGCTTTGCTATACTGTAATTCACTTGGCCTTTAGTAAAGTAAACCTTTCACACCAGAATGGAGTTGAGGGTTGCTCTTACTTGAGGGACCAAGTTGGGGCAGGACTGACATATTATCCATGTCACTGGGTCCATTCACCTTACTGTTGGTTGTCCTCTTCTTCTCTCTCCTTCCACCTTTCCCAGTATCCTAGACTTCTCAAAGGGAGCTCGGTCTTTGCCTTGATTGAAGGACTACGTATGTACTATTAAGTCAGTGTCAGTTCCTAGCAACCACATAGGTATATTTTCTCCTTGACAATCTGTCCCTAATCAGATCCTTCAGGTCTTCAGGGCTTCCGGTTGATGTCACGGTGAGAACAGCTGAAAATAGTGGGCTCTGCTGAGCCTTGCGAAATCCAGCCGGTAACCGCTGTCAGGAGACCTTACAGGGTCATAGCTGCCTTGTAGGGACGGTGAAAGAAGGAGAGGTGCTTCACTTACCACGAGGAACTCACAATTTCCTTGTTAGGTCCGAAGCAAGCTCTCCCAAATGGCAGCAGGGACGATGGCCATTTTTGGCAGTCACAAAGCTGGGACAACTGGGTCTGTAAGATTTGTGCTGGAGCGGATCGTGAACAGAGCATTAAAACTGGGTGAGATAATTACCAGCTTTTACTCTAAAGACCTGATTTAAGTATAAGAATTTTAAAAGAGAGCTTCCAAGCCTAAGAAAGCGGCGATTAAATACATGGAGAGGAAAAAAAAATAAAAAAACTGAAAATCAAGAGGCGAAAGAAGCCCAAGGGAAGCTTTAAAACACAGAAAGCCTGAAAAAAGCTTAAACAATTTGAAAGGTGATTTTCGGGAGAAACTGTCTTGTTTATTTGTATTTCTAAACCCCCTGGATTTATTGGATAATCAGTTGTTTTTGACAGATTGTTTAACATTGGATTTGGGAACAAGAGAGCCATCTACTGGAAGAAGAGAAGTACTACAGCACTATAGCCGCAGTATACTTAGTGAAAGTAAACTCAATACACACAAAGTGACTAGCAGTAACAACATCTGGAAGACTGCCTGACCTTGACTTTATTTTAGAAAACGATTTGGATAATTTGAGAATACTTAATGAGGGTTTTTTTTCTTTCCCTTCTGAAGATTTCTAAAAGGAACTAATTTGCAAATAACTAAGTTTCATTAAAATTGGCTATTGGATTATGGATCTGAAAGATTGGAGGAATCTAGTGGATTAATTTGGATTTGGACTATTAATGTTATTTAACAGAACATTCTATGAGACAAAAGAAGAAAGGTGATAGAAAAGAGAAAAGAAGGAAAGTTAAATAAGACTTTAAAATTTGGACAATTGGGAAGATATATAATTGGAAAACTATAAGGCTGTAAATCACTAAAGAATTTTAAAGGCTGGGTTTTGGAGGTATAATTATGGGATTGATGAAATTTTATTAAGTAGAAGTTTTTAAATATTGAGACTTTGGAACTATAGAAATATACTGAGTAATTTTTATTAAATTGTTATAAAATGGATTTACAGGGGATGATAGAGGCATATGAAGAAATATTATTGATGTTAAAAAGTGTGCGTGAATCTTTAAAGAACAATAAGAAGACAAGGGGATTGTCTAAAGACACAGAAATGAATGTAGAAGTCATTCAACAATTGGGGGAAAAAGAGCAACATGATATTCAGGAAATAGATGAGAAATTAGAAGAAGCAGTGGAAGGGAAAAATCAAAATGAGATGCAAGAAGCTAAAAATAAAGAAGAGAAAGGATTAATAAATAGGAATCAATTAGAGAACTCCTTAAAAGTTTATAATAGAACAGAGAGAGAAAATAAAAATCTCTTCAAAAAAAAAAGATTTAGAAGAAAAAAAGAATTTTGTTTTAAAAAAAGTCTTGTTGATGGGTGTTCAAACAATACAGCAGAAAGAGACAAAGGGCTCCCAGAAGGGAATGTTCAGTAGGCGCAAATATATCAAAAAGAGCTACAAGATTCCAAGAGAGAGAGATAAAAGTCAATAAATGATGGAATTTCAAAAAGGTTAAGAGATGATGGATAATGAGAAAATATATTAATAAAATGGAAAAATACAAATAGGGAAAATAGTAGTATATATATTAACAGATAATACAGCTTATTATAACTAAAAATAAGTTAAGCTTAGTAGATGGAAATTTAGGATTATGTAATCTAATTGTATTATCAACATTAATGGTGTGTTAAAGTATATTGTGAATTTAAAATATTAAGGATTAGAAATTGTGGGGATTTTGAGATACACTCCTGGGATTGATTAAATATTGTTAATATTTGGCTTTATTAGTAATCCTACACATTTGGAATATTGAAGTTATGGTGGAATAATGAGTACTTTTTAAAATATTATATAATAGTATTTAGTAGGGGATAATAAATACATGGCGCAAAGAAATGTTATTTATGTTTAAATGAATTAATGGGAAAATGATAAAGGATTATGAAAAGAGAATAGCATTGTTGAAGTTGGAAGATTAGGACTACACATACTGATTTGTATTATTATTATTAGAGTTGTTTAAAAAAGATTTGACCCAGTCAACGCACTGTCCACAAAATATGTATGGTGTGAAAAGAAAACTGCAAATAAAACATGGTTTTTTTTTTAAGGTCTTCAGGTCTTCCAATGGTGCACCCATAAACCTTATAACTGAGTTTATCCAGCTCCCTTCTTGTCTTTCCTTCTACTTTTTTCAGTATTAGAGCTTTCTTCAGAGAGCTAAGTCTTCAGATAACATATCTAAAATGATATGATTTGAACTTAGTTATTTATGCCTCAAATTTGAATTCTAGGTTGATATCAGAGGTGCTATTCAGCAGGTTCTGACAAGTTCTGGAGAACTGGTAGCGGAAATTTTGAGTAGTTCAGAGAACCGGTAAATACCACCTCTGACTGGCCCCACCCCCATCTATTCTCTGCCTCCCGAGTCCCAGCTGATCGGGAGGAAATGGGGATTTTGCAGTATCCTTCCCCTGGAGTGGGGTGGGAATGGAGATTTTACAGTATCCTTCCCCTGCCACGCCCACCAAGCCATGCCCACCAAGCCACACCATGCCCACCAAGCCATGCCCACAGAACCGGTAGTAAAAAAATTTGAATCCTACCACTGGTTGATATGATGCATTTGTCTCTTTGTTTTGTCTTGTGAGCAGTATTTTCAGGAATCTTCTCCAACATTGAAGTTCAAAGACTTACAAAATCTAAGGGAATTACTTTTTCCAAAGGTAGAGCATAGTCCATTTCATCCTTATTCTACTGGCTGGTGATAAGTTGCATTGTTTTATACTATTACATTTGGGTGTAATCCTTGGATAAGGCTGTAGTCAAAATAGTGTGAATTGCCATTTTAGATGTCCTCAGGACACATAGAGAGTAAGACTATTAACACATACAAAAGGCAACAGGTCAGGCCAGAGGTCAAAACTGGTAACTTACTAAAATCCGGAAAGGTAATGTTACTCTTTATTTATTAAATTTGTATGGTGCCCATCTCACCAACATTGAGGGCCACAGCAGGGTTGTGTTTGACCTCGGAGGCCCAGGAGGGCATGGCCGGGGGGGGGCATGGTGGTTGGGGGGCATGGCCAGCTCGACGTCACTCTTCGAGGCTCTGTTTTCAGCCGCAAAAGCCTCCTGCAGCCCTCTGCCAACAAAAACGGAACTCGGGGAGGCCGAGGTCCATTTTCGCTGGCAGAGGTACCGCAGGCTGATCCTTCGCTGTTTCCAGGGCGGGCCCGCAGGCCAGATCTAAGCACCCTGTGGGCCGGTTCCGGCCCCCGGGCCTTGAGTTTGACACCCCTGGCGTACAGTATCAAAATAGCAATATAGACCATTAGAATAGAAACATTAAAACATCAAGCCTTAAAACAGAAACACTGACATTAACAATAAATTAAATCATTAAATTAGTAATTTGTTTTCAGTGCAGAAAAACTCAGGTTAGTAATCTGAACTGGATTTGACAATACAAGGCTTTGGGTGATAGATTAAATACTGTAGTTTCTTCCCCAAACCCCCACAACTTTAACCTAAGACTCTCCACCGTCGACCTCACCCCATTCCTAAGAGGTCTGTAAGGGGCGTGCATAAGCGCACCAGCGTGCCTACCGTCCCTGTCCTAATGTACCCATGTATTCGTAAAATTTCTTGTACTCATAACCATGCTTGTACTTATATATTCACAAACATGTTTATACTCTGTTTATACTTTGTTCGTAATCATATATACGCTTGACAAATAAATAAATAAATAATAAATAAATAAGATTCAATACAGTTCATCAATGCTATTGCGGATTCTCTACAGCAAAAATTATTGCATACTTTTCATTTATTTTATTGGACTGCTATGCTGCTCCTATTGCAGCTGACTCTGAGAGCTTAACATATCCTATTTTTTAAAATTAGATTTAAAATATACATAAATAGGAATCAAATAATAAAAATATATGCAGTTTTATGCCAAGGGCCTTAAACACATTCAATGCAAACTGAATTTTGCATTTCAACAAAGCATCCGTACTGCACCTGTTTCTAAGTCTGCTAAAAAGAACCAGTTTCTAACCACCTTTCTAAAAACCCAGCAAGATTGGCAGTTTGAAAGCTGCAGGGTGCTTTCAACCCCAACCCTATTTTTCCTCAATTGCTCAAACCTTCCAGACAGTGAATTGCTGAAATTTGCTGGAAGCCAAATTTTACAGAGCAAAGCTAACAATGGGGTACAATAAAATGCATTTCCTAGATCAGGGATTTCCATTTTCTTTTTCAGGCTGTGGAATATATATATATTTAATATCCCTGGAAACCTTGAATCAAGAGGCAAAGTTCTCTAGGTAGAAATGCGGTGTTCAAATGAACTTTTAAAATCTGTCATGGAAATTCTTATGGAATTCTAGGATCCAGAGGTGGGTTCCTCCCGCACTAGTTCGCCCGAACCGGTAGCGACCCGCTGGTGATGTCACGGTGACATCACGAAACCAGTTCTGTCGGTGTCGGTCAGTGGGTGCCGCCATCTTTTTTTGGAAAAAAAATTTTTGGAATTTTTTTTTTGGGAATTTTTTCCCAGGTTTTTTTCCTTCTGCGCATGTGCAGAAGCCGAGTTTCCGGCACTGCGCATGCGTCGCCATCTTGTTTTTGTCTTTTTTGGGGGGAAATTTTTCCAGGTTTTTTTTCTTCTGTGCATGCGGAGAAGCCGAGTTTCCGGCACTGCGCATGCGTCGCCATCTTGTTTTCAGCTTTTTTTTTTTTGGGATTTTTTTCGGACTTTTTGGCACTGCACGG
>QLTV01001159.1:2216074-2227622 GCA_003457575.1 Thermophis baileyi | reverse complement strand
CACCGGTTCGCCTGCACAGGTAGCGACCCACTGGTGACGTAACGGAGCTGGTTCTGTCGGTGCCGCCATCTTTTTTTTTGGGATTTTTTTTTTTTTTTTGGAATTTGTTTTTGGAATTTTTTACTATTTTTTTGTCTTCTGCACATGCGCAGAAGCCAAGTCCCCGGCACTGCGCATGCGTCACCATCTTGTTTTTGGCTTTTTTGGGGGGGATTTTTTGGGGGGGATTTTTTTGGGGGGAATTTTTTTCCGGTTTTTTTTTTTTCTTCTGCACATGTGGAGAAGCCGAGTTTCCGGCACTGCGCATGCGTCGCCATCTGCTTTTTGGCTTTTGGGGGGACTTTTTTTGGATTGTTCGGCACTGCGCATGCACGCGCGTGCTTTGAGTGCGCACGCCCATGAGGCGCGGCCACGCAGCACGGGAGGAAGCGAACCAGCAGTGAGGCAAGTTAGAACCCACCCCTGCTAGGATCGTACAAAACACAGTTGAAAAGAAGAGGGGGGTCAACTTATTCTCCAAAGCACCTGAAGGCAGGACAAGAAGCAATGAATGGAAACTAACCAAAAAGAGAAACAACCTAGAACTAAGGAGAAATTTCCTGACAGTGAGAACAATTAATCAGTGGAATGACTTGCCTTCAGAAGTTGTGGGTGCTCCATCACTGGAGAGTTTTAAGAAGAGATTGGACAACCATTTGTCTGAAATAGTATAAGATAGATCTCCTGCTTGAGCAGGGAGTTGGACTAGAAGACCTCCAAGGTCCTTTCTGACTCTGTTATTCTATTCTGAATGAATGCATCCTTACCCTTTCTCATTTGTAATTCAGTAGTAGATATATTTGACATTCTAACTCTTGTGTCTGTTCTAATCTCTCATAGTTTCTCTCTTTCTCTCTCACCCACAGACATACACAAAACCAGTCTAGTGGCACTTTTGATTTTGACTGCATTCCTTCCAATCTAATTGCCTCTCTCATTATAAAAAGCGTTACAGGATTTACCTTATTTTCTGCTTACAGCACCTCAAACCAAGATTTCCATTGTGTCCCTGACAATGACACTGAGAATTCCTTGGACTGCTTGTGCCATTAATTTCGAAGCCAACAATGAGTTGCTGGAATTGCTCCTTCCAATACATGTAGCCTTCCATTTGTCAAGAGATCATATTGTCAGCTGCCTTTTGCTTCACCTCTTTGTGAGACCCTCCCTGCAATCAACGTGTTGTTGTTAAGATTGAGCCATCAAATAATATTGTTCTGTGGGCCCATTTTCCGCTCTGCCCTTGGTTAGTCAGCCCTTGTAATCAAAACCTGTATACAAGAAGCTTACAAAAATGCTTGAGAAACTTCCTGCTTTTTTACTGGTTTCACAGAAATTTCTTAGACAAATTTCTGTCTAAGAAATAGAATAGAATAACAGAGTTGGAAGGGACCTTTTAGGTCATCTAGTCCAACCCCCCACCCAAGCAGGAGACCCTACACCATTTCTGACAGATGGCAGTCCAGTCTCTTCTTGAAAGCTTCCAGTGATGAAGCTCCCACAACTTCTGAAGGCAAAGCTGTTCCATTGGTTGATTGTTCTCACTGTCAGAAAACTGTCAGAAAACTGTCAGAAAAACTGGACATTTTTAAGAAGATGTTGGATAACCATTTGTCTGAAGTGGTGTAGGGTTTCCTGCCTAAACAGGGGGTTGGACTAGAAGACCTCCAAGGTCCCTTCCAACTCTTATTTCTAAACTTATTCTAGGCTGAATCTCTCATTGATCAGTTTCCATCCATTATCTGGCCTTCAGGTGCTTTGGAAAATAGGTTGACCACAGTAGTGGGTTCTAAAACCCGTTGGTACCGGTTCACGTGCGCGCTCGCGTGTGTGCGCAATGCTTCTGCGCATGCGCAGAAGTGTCCTGGGTGGGTGGGCGGAGCCTCCCACCGCCGCCACTACCGGTTCTAAGAACCGGGCCGAACCGGGAGCAACCCACCACTGGTTGACCCCCTCCTCTCTGTGGCAGCCCCTCAAATACTGGAACACTGCTATCATGTCTCCCCTGGTCCTTCTCTTCACTAGATAAGCAATGCCCAGTTCCTGCAACCATTTATTGTATGTTTTAGCCTCCAGTCCCCTAATCATCTTGGTTGCTCTTCTCTGCACTCTTTCTAGAGTCTCAACATCTTTTTTTATGGTGTGGTGACCAAAACTGGATGCAGTATTCCAGGTGTGGTCTTACTAAGAGCTTTATAGAGTGATATTAGTACCTCACATGATCTTGATTGAATCCCTCTGTTAATGCAGTTTAGGATTGAGGGTTTGTTCTTGGTATGTTGCTAGGGATTTAAATTGTCTTTCTTTCTTTAGGTATACAGTTTGCCGTTTCCTCCCGCTGAACATCTCTTTCTATTGTTGAACTAAAAATCTCCCATCTCCCAGAATCCTTACAGGCAAAGTGGTAAAGAACAGTGTCACCTTTAATCCATGTTAAAGGATGGCTACTTCAAATACTGGAATTCAGCACCAGAAATGACAGTGATGGCCTCTAGCTTAAATGGCTTTGGAAAAATATTATTAGGGTGTGTAGAATCATAGAGTTGGAAGAAGCCATTTAGGCATCCTTCCAACCTCTCCGTTCAGTGCAAGAATAAAAATTAAAGGATCAACAGCAAATCCCTGTCCATCCTCTGCTTGAACATAACTAGCAAATGGAAGCTACCACCTTCTTGTGTAATTGGTTCTGCTGTTCGGCTGCTTTTACTGTTAGGTTTTTTTCCTGACATTTAATTCCCTTCCTGCAATTTAAATGCATTATTTTCTTCCTGTGTTTTGAAGGAGAGCTGGTCTTGACTTTCTTCTGCATGACATTTAAAGGGGTATGGCATTCCTCCACTTCAGCCTTCTCTTTTCAAAGCTAAATATGTCAATTTCCTTCAGTCTGTCTTCAGATTGCACATAGCACTTAATTTCTAACAAAATCAACACATCTGGGCTGCAAAGAATTCAAACGACTGCTAGATGGCAGCAAAACACTAGAATTTCCCGTATCTCATCCTTGCCATCTAGTGGTCATATAGAGTTTTGTAGTTCAGGATATCCAAGAATGTCAAACTGTTATCCATAGACCACAGTCAATAGTAGAGAATAAATATACGGTAGGTGAGGGTTGAATTGTCGAGTCCTTGTTTTTTGAGCTTGACTCTTTTCCTACAGATGTTTCAATACAAGTCCAGATGACAACATCAGTACATAGGCGAGTGAAAATTGCTGGTAGTTTTTTAAAATGTATTTTTATTGTTTTTTAATTAACAAAAAAGTGCTTTAACAAGAAAGCAAAATAAATACGACAAAGAAAAAAATAACATGGTTTAAGATATATCATAAAAACCTACTATTCATTTTTATTGACATTTCTATTCTCCTGATAATGTTTATTGCCTTTCTCTATTCCAATCCTCTGAATATTTCTTTTTCTAAAATGTAATATCCTGAACTGGACAGGTTATTCCAGATGGGAATCTGACAAATACTAATGTGTAACAATTACTTCCTATTATTTGAAATATATTCTTTTTTAAATGCAACCTAAAATTGATCATACTTCTGACTGATATTCAATTTGCAATTTGGGAGAGAGAGACATAGACACACACACACACACACACACACACACACACACACACACACACACACACACAGATACAGAGAGGGGGGGAGAGAGAGGGGAAGATAGAGAGGGAGAGAGGGGGAGAGAGATACAGAGAGAGATACAGAGAGAGGGGGGACAGAGAGACAGAGAGAGACACAGAGAGAGATACAGAGAGGGAGATAGCGGGGGGAGATAGAGAGGAAGAGAGAGAGGGAGACACACACACACACACACAGAGAGAGAGAGATAGAAAGATACAGAGAGAGAGGGAGAGAGGGGGGAGGGAGAGAGGGAGAGAAGGGGAGAGAGAGACACACACAGAGAGAGAGATAGAGAGGGGGGAGAGAGAGAGAGAGAGAGGAGAGAAAGAGAGAGCGAGATGACAGAGAGAGAGGGGGGGGAGAGAGAGCAAACAATGGATAGAACATTTTGCAACAAGTGCCTAAAATGAGAGAAATGAGGATGAAAAGTATCATTTCGAGTTTTTATGTGAGCTTTTGAAAATGCATCTTTTGTTGATGTGGGAACGAAATAAAAATAAAAGTGGAGAAATGAAAAGAGAGAGACTGAAATTATCCTACTGCAACAATGGCTGTCAAAATTCAACACAAGATGTTCATCAAATGTGGTCAACTTTCACGTTCTAGCATCTGATAGACAAGAAAAGTATTTTCTAAAACATCTATTAAATCAGAGATTGGTAGGATCAAAATGCAGGAACATAGAATTTGCCAAGAGGCATCCATGCTGGAAAGTCATCAGAAATAATCAAGAGGGTAGTCACAACTGCATGACCAATGATACTTTTTAAAAAAATATATGTCATGCATGGAATGCATGTAAAAAAACAGATGGGACTTCACTTGCATAGTTTAAGGGAGAGAGGGGGAGAGAGAGACACACACACAGACACACACATACAGAGAGATACAGAGAGAGATACAGAGAGAGGGGAGAGAGAGGGGGGGAGAAAGAGAGGGAGAGAAGGGGAGAGAGATATAGAGAGACAAAGAGAGGGAGAGATACAGAGAGAGAGAGGGGGAGAGAGAGAGGGAGAGAGATACAGAGATAGGGAGGGAGAGGGAGGGAGACAGAGGGAGAGAGAAACAGAGAGAAACAGAGAGAGGGAGAGGGAGAGGGAGAGGGAGAGGGAGAGGGAGGGAGGGAGGGAGGGAGGGAGGGAGAGAGAGAGAGAGAGAGGGAGAGAGAGAGAGAGAGAGGGAGAGAGGGAGAGAGAGAGAGAGAGAGAGAGATGTCAAAAGGGTTTTGTGGTTCTTGGTGTTTTTTTAACAACCGGTTCTCTGCCCTAATGAGAGGCATGGCTAGGTAGGCATGGCTAGGGGGTCATGTGACTGGGTGGGAGTGAGTGACATCAAGTTGGCCATGCCCACCCAGGTTTTGTGGCTCCCGGTGTTTTCTTTTCTATGGGAAGCGGGTCCAAATGGCTCTTTGAGTGTTTAAGGTTGCAAACCCCTGGGCTAGGTAATCTGCATTTAATACTTATATTTGGACTTTTAAGCAAGTATAGATAGTCCTCAACTTATAACAGTTCATTTAATGACCATTCAAAGTTACAACAAGATTGAAAAAAGTGACATGAGCATTTTTCACATTTATGATGGCTGCAGCATTCCCACAGTCACGTGATCAAAATTCAGATGCTTGGCAACTGACTCATATTTACGACAGTTGCAGTGTCCCCTTTTGCGACCTTCTGGCAAACAAAATCAATGGGGAAACCAGATTCACTCAACAACCATGTTCCTAATTTAACAACTTCAGTGATTCACTTAACAACTGTGGCAAGGAAGTCATAAAATGGGGCAAGCAAAACTCACTTAACAAATGTTTCACTTAACAACAGAAATCCTGGGCTAAATTGTGGTCATAAATCAAGATCTACCTTTAAAGAACACTTCACTTGTCTCTATTAAATTTAATGCTATTATTATCAGATCGTTTTTAACCTGTTAAATTCCTTTTGAATCTTTTTTTCTGCCTTTTAAAATATTAACTATCCCAGGCAATGTTGTATCACCTGCAAATCTCCAATTTAGCCTCTTCTTCGAAATTATTAATAAAACTGCAATAAAACATACTTTTTATCATTTCTGATGGACTTACGATAAAGCAAAGAAATACTGGGACCAGATTTATATTTTAATTTGAATTCAAAAGATTCTTGGAATAAATATAAAATAGAAACCTGAATTTTTCCTTTCAGGTTTGATGGACAAAAAAACTTGAAATAGAGTTGGGAAGTGTGTTATTATCTATCTATGTTGACAGCGGCAGGGAGTCTTATATGCTCAAAAATGGAAAGACACACTAACTCCCACAAGGGAAAAGTGGATGGCAAATGTGATGGAGCTAATGGAGATGGTGAAATTGAATGTTTTAATTAAAGAAAAGAATTTGTTTAGTTGTGTCTACTTGGAAACCGCTTCTGGACTTTCTGCTCAAACTGAAAAAAACGAAAACCTTGATTTTAGGTTTTGATGATTAGAATGATTTTGCAACCAGGGGAAATGGCTTAAAATGTTGTGAAATATAAAGCAAAAATTGAGGTTAGGATTTTTTTTTTTTGCATTCTACTGCACTGAAAAAAGTTGGAAGCCATTACTTTTTTTCTCTGCACCTTTTCTATCTCTCGTTTTTTAAAACGTTTTTCCTATATTCTTATCTCATAATGAAACTTAATAAAATTTATTTCTAAAAATAAAACTGAATAATACAGGGTCTAGGATTGAATCCTGTGCAGCTGATAATGTAGGAGAAGGAATGGCAGAACCTGGGTGGTGGAATCAAAAGAGGGGTCAGCCTAGAATCCCTACGTAGCCACAAGAAGACTATGTTGAGTTCCGTTGACCATTGAATTCTATTGACCCTTATCTAACTTTTAGGTGCTAACTTTTAGTTGAGAAGATTCCTGTACATAAGTATCAGTAGCAATAAATCAGTTTAATTGTACCCGCACATGTGAACCTGATCTAGAGCCGAGGTGGCGCAGTGGTTAGAGTGCAGTACTGCAGGCTACTTCAGCTGACTGCTAGCTGCAGTTCGGCAGTTCAAATCTCACCGGCTCAAGGTTGACTCAGCCTTCCATCCTTCTGAGGTGGGTAAAATGAGGACCCAGATTGTTGGGGGCAATATGCTGACTCTGTGAACGGCTTAGAGAGGGCTGTAAAGCACTGTAAAGCGGTATATAAGTCTAAGTGCTATTGCTATTGCTATTGCTATTGCTATCTTTTGCACCTCACTGATAGCTCTCTGCAGTTTAATGAAAAATCATGGATTATACTTTCACTATGATCAAGCAACCATTTAATTTTCATATAATAAAACTACACTTAACTCGCTTTCTTATCAGAATATTGTGGGATATTTTGTCAAGCACTTTTCCAAAACCAAGATAAATTACATCTACAGCATCCCCATAATCTACAATATTTTTCTCAAGTTACATACAGGTTGATGTTCTACTGTTCTACTATCTTTCTATGTAGTTGATATATAAAGATTAGGGCAGAATATCTTTAGTTTGGGATGTAATTCATCTGTCCCTGGAGATTAAAAATATTATTTACCATAGACCCAATCAGAGAAGTTCTGTTATTAAAAAAACTGTTTCCAAAAGCATTAATAAAGTGAGAAAAAAGTGATAGAACAATAAAATGTAAAATTTCAGAAGAGAGGGCTGTCAGCTTTCATGGCTATTAGCCATAAAAAGAGAATGAAATATCCATGTAATATGGCAATATATCCACACTACAGTCTGAGAACAAGTAATGTAAAATGCCATACCATTCTTGTATTCCTTATTTATGGCTGGCTGCTATTAAAGAGAAGGTCAAGTATAGGAGGGGTGTAAAACCACATTGCTTAAGAAGTAATCTGTTGGGGGCTCCTGCTGGCTGGGATAAGTTGTCAGAACTACTTTTCTTTCTTTCGTTCCTTCTTTCTCTCATTGGTATCTCTACTCTTCTCTCTCTTCTTTCCACTCTTTTTCTCTTTCCCCATCCTGCTTCATAGATTGCAGGAAGAGACACGTGATTCTTATATGAGATCCTAACTGATCCCTTTCTAGGTCTTTGCAAGAAATTTAGTACAGGGCCTCTTGTGCCTCAGGTCCAATTACAGGTAGTCCTTGACTTACAACAATTCATTTAGTGACTGTTCGAAGTTACAACGGCAATGAAAACAGGAACTTATGACCATTTTTTCAAACTTATAACCGTTGCAGGATCCCCATGGTCATGTGATCAAAATTCAGATGCTTGGCAACTGACTCGTATTTATAGCGGTTACATAACCGTCAATATCAAAACTGGTGATATTCATAAATGTGAATATCAAAATAGATATTCACAGTGGAATCAAGAGGCAATGATCACCTTTTGTGAGCTTCTGACAAGTAAAGTCAATGGGGAAAGCCAGATTCATTTAATAACTGTGTTATTAACTTAACAACTGCAGTGATTCACTCAACAAATGTGGCAAGAAAGGGCATAAAATGGGGGCAAAACTCACTTAACAAATGTTTTGCTTAGCAACAGAAATTTTGGGCTCAACTGTGGTCGTAAGTCAAGGATACCTGTACTCCTACAGTTCTTATATAACATAGAACATCAGAGTTGGAAGGGACCTTGGAGGTCTTCTAGTTCAACCCTCCAGCAGCATGTTGTATTCTCAATACGTAAATCTTCATCAGAACTTTAGGTGGATCTGAATTTGAGAAACCAGATCCTACCATCAGAAAGGAGACAAAATAATACTGTATTGCTTATGATTCCCTACAGGTAGACTCTGACATTTATCTAGTTTGGACTGCCTACATCATGCTGGAAGTCAAAGATGGAGAAGCACGGGCAGTGACTTGGAAGGGAAGATCTACTTTGCATGAATTTGAGGTTGTCTGATTTCTACAATCAGACCTGGCTACACTAGAAAGGAAAGGGTCGGATCTTCTAAAACAGATTAATTCTTATTTGGAAAAACTTTCATGCAAGCCTGGTCTGATGAATGCTTGTATCTTCATCTTAAGACACGGTCTTGGAAACTGTCATGCTTTTTTGAGCCCTGAAAATGTTTATTGCCTGTACCTTAATCAATGGTGAACTGTGCTCATCTTGAATTTGGATTGGACTTGCATTTGGATTGCCACTTGAATCCACTGTGAATATCTTTTTTTTTTATTTTGATCTTAGCATGTTAATAAAAGGTAAAGGTAAAGGTTCCCCTCGCACATATGTGCTAGTTGTTCCTGACTCTAGGGGGCGGTGCTCATCTCCGTTTCAAAGCCGAAAAGCCAGCGTTGTCTGATGACGATTCCGTGGTCATGTGGCCGGCAGAACGCTGTTACCTTCCCACCTTCCCACTATTTTTCTACTTGCATTTTTACATGCTTTCAAACTGCTAAGTTGGCAGAAGCTGGGACAAGTAACGGGAGCTCACTCCGTTACGCGGCGCTAGGGATTCGAACCGCCGAACTGCCGACCTTTCTGATCGACAAGCTCAGCGTCTTAGCCACAGAGCCACCGCGTCCCTAAAGAATGTTAATAGTGTTGCTTAATTATCTCATCAACAAAGAAAAGTCAGAATTGATGCTGATTCCTCTCACAAAACCTTGTACCGTCAGAGATTCCACTATGACCACAGTTCTGGTGAACAGACTCAAGAAAAGCAATCTTATGTCCAGAGAGTAAAAGATCATGTTCAACTCATTTTAGACTTGAAAATATAATTTCCAAGGTCTTAGAATAGGGTGGATGGGACTCCCTTGTTTGGGAAGTTTTATGATTTGATATGTGGTCTGAATTGCATTTTTATGCTTGTTTCGTTATTCTTTTTGTAATTTGTTCCGGTCTAGTTTATTGAAAATTGTTGTTTTTATGTTGCTTTTTACTTTTGTGAGCTATCCAGATTTCTTCTTGCTTTGAGTCAGGTGGCATCAAAATTGTGATGTCCTCATCTATCTGTATTCACTTTGATTATGTTTATGTTTATACCTATACCTGCTATCTTGTACATGTTTGACAAACAAATAAATAAATAAAATAAAATAAATAAATAAATTTGCATGCAGGATTTTCCTTGCCCAAACTCTGATATTTCCCATTAAAGAGATTTGGAGTTTAGTAAGGGTTATGAACAAAAACCACCATTATATTCAAGATTCTTGAGTGTAGTTGCACAACTGAGTAAATTAGCAAATAGCGCAGCCAGGCAAAGGCTACATTCTCATGAAAGCTAGTTTGGTTGAATGCAGTGGTGAAATCCATTTTTTTTTACTACCGGTTCTGTAGGCGTGGCTTGGTGTGCATGGTGTTGCTTGGTGGGCGTGGCTTGGTGGGCATCGCAGGGGAAGGATACTGCAAAATCTCCGTTCCCACCCCACTCCAGGGGAAGGATACTGCAAAATCCACATTTCCACCCCACTCCAGGGGAAGGATACTGCAAAATCTCCATTCCCACCCCACTCCAGGGGCAGGATACTGCAAAACCCCCATTCCCTCCCCACTCCTGGGGGAAGGATATTCCAAAATCTCCATTGCCACCCCACTCCAGGGGAAGGATATGCAAAATCCCCATTCCCTCCCCAATCCTGGGGGAAGGATATTCCAAAATCTCAATTCCTACCTCACTCTGGGGCCAGCCAGAGGTGGTATTTGCCGGTTCTCCGAACTATTCAAAATTTCTGCTACCGGTTCTCCAGAACCTGTTAAAACCTGCTGGATTTCACCCCTGGTTTAACGGTTAAAGCACCAGGCTAGAAAGTGGAAGGCCGTGAGTTCAAGTCCTGCCTTAGCTATGAAAACCAGTTTGGTGACTTTGGGCCATTCACTCACTCTCAGCCCATCCAACCTCACAGGGTTGTTGTTGAGGTGAAAATAGGAGGAGAAAAGTGTGTTGGATTATGTTCGCTGCCTTTTAGTCATTTGTAAAAAATAATAAATGCGGGATCAGACAAGCTCTAACGGACAACAAAAATCCTCCAATCTCTTCTGCCAGTGTTTTTTTGACCATTGCAAATTCTGCATCATCAGCTGTTCTTTCTTTTCAGAAACTCAAATTGTCACTTTTTCCTCCTTTTCTTTTTAGCATTTTTTTTACTGCAGCCTGAAGAAATTAAGCAAAGCAAAACTATTCCCAGCATGAATATAAAAGTGATGGATTTGCTACATTTGCCTTTGTTAGGCTGTTGTTAAAGGTACAGGAGCTGGCTGCCAAACAAGAAAAACTTAGCAGGAGCCTTTCAAAAGTCATTGAAGGGTTACAAGGCTATTTTTTAAATTCATGATTTTGCCTGCATGGTAGGGGTGGGGGTGGAGAAGAGAGACAAGCTCTCAAAGAATGAATTAACATGCTCTCCAATAGTTTATGGACAAAATTAGGAACATACTTTCAATATTGCTTTTTCATCCCATCTGCTGTTGTTACAGCTTGAAGAACTCTTGAATTATTCTCCAAAGAGATCCAGGGAATCGGGAGAGGCAGGAATGTGAAGAACTTGAGAGAAACATTTTGTGTTGCAGAGAATGCAGAGAAATGCAGAGAAAAGTAAAGTCCTACACTTAGGTAAGAAAAACCAAAAGTATACATATAAACTGGGTGAAACCAGACTCAATAGCAGTGACTGTGAGAGGGATCTTGTAGTCTTAGTAGACAACCAGCTAAACATGAGCCAGCAGTGTGCAGCGGCGGCCAAAAACGCCAATACAATCCTAAACTGCATTAATAGACGGATACAATCTAGGACTAGGTAGGTACTAATACCAATCTATAAAGCCTTAGTTAGACCACACCTAGAGTACTGCATCCAGTTTTGGTCACCACACTATAAAAAAGATGTTAAAAAAAAAAAAAAAGTGCAGAGAAGAGCAACAAAGATGATTAGGGGACTGGAGGCTAAAA
>QLTV01001159.1:2199420-2212219 GCA_003457575.1 Thermophis baileyi | reverse complement strand
TTCTGTTCTGTTCTGTTCTGTTCTGTTCTGTTCTGTTCTGTTCTGTTCTGTTCTGTTCTGTTCTGTTCTGTTCTGTTCTATTCTATTATTCTATTCTATTCCACTTCCACTTCCACTTCCACTTCCACTTCCACTTCCACTTCCACTCCACTGTGTTCCATTCCATTCCATTCCATTCCATCCCATCCCATCCCATCCCATCCCATCCCATCCCATCCCATCCCATCCCATCCCATCCCATCCCATCCCATCCCATCCCATTCCATCCCTTCCCTCTTTATGATGACCATAATGGTCAATGTCAAAGTGGCCGTTCTCCTCAGACCATTCCTAAAGCAGAGGCCATTCAATACGGATAGCTCAGAACCTTCAGAACAGGCTGGAGGGCAACTGTACCTGTTGAATTTCTGTGTCTGGCCTTTTTAAATGGCATCCTTGTTTACCAGCCCAAGTATGGTACACGGAAGGTGTTTATGAAACTCTCTTCTTTATGATCTGAGCAGTTCCTTCTTTTTATAGCAAAAGCAATAAAGTAAACGGAACAGGAGAAAGTCCAGAGGGGTGGGTGGGAGGGGGGGGGGAGGAGAACTATAAAGGGACAGAATGTAATGGATGAAAAGAAAATTGATTCATTAGTTGCTGCAGTTTCCTGTGCCTGCAAGCACCACTCATCTCCTGTCTGATGTGGAATCTTCTGCAGATAACAAATCTCCGTTTAATAAGAGACTCACTGGTAAATCTATCACGAGGCCCAGTTTAGTGGAAGTGTAATGGCCCGTGAGCTCCCTGCATGCTGCATATTATTTTATTATAAGGGACAGAAATTGAAATCAGCAGCACAGAGGAAATGGTAAGAATGACAAGGGAGTGGTGGCCAAGGAAATCGGATTACATGTCAAGGAACAAATGAGGAAATATACAGCCTTTGGGCCAAGCGAGGAGAAGAGACAAGCGAAGAACAGCACTGGGTTTCTGCAGTTTGGTGGCTTTCTCATTCACAGCACCCCAGTGGTGGGATTCAAATAATTTAACAACCGGTTCACCCAGGGTCAGGTTGGCTGTCATGGGAGGTGTGGCCCATCCCCATCCTCCAGCTCTGCCACACATGCGGGACGAGCCTCCAACCTGACCCTGGGTGAACCGGTTGTTAAATTACAAACCCCCCACCCCTATTAAAGTGGATCCTGGGTGCTGTGCTGCAATGGAGAAACGGGTAATGGAGCGGCCGTCAGGAGGGAAGGAGGAGGAGGAGCAGGGAGAAGAAAGAGGGAAAGTGGTCTTCCCTCACACCGCCACTCTGTTGCCCATTTCTCCATTGCAGCGCAGCGCAGCGGCCAGGATCCACTTTGATAGTGGGAGTGGGTGGGTAATTTAACAACCGGTTCGCTTGAACCGGTGCGAACCGGCTGAATCCCACCACTGCTTCTCCCATTACTTGCTACTGAAATTGCAGGCATGAACCATTGCCCAAACTCCTGATTACCATTCCAGTAGACCATTCTGACTCTCAAAAGGTTTCCCCTGCCAGTCACATCTGACTCTAGGGGGCCGTGCTCATCTCTGTTTCCTAGCTGAGGGAACCAATGTTGTCTGAAGATGCTTCCGCGGTCGGGCAGCCAGCATGACTATACGCCGAGGCACATGGAACGTTGTTACCTTCCTACCGAGGTGTTACCTATTTATCTACTCGCATTTGCATGCTTTTCAACTGCTAGTTGGGCAGGAGCTGGGGCAAGTAACAGGAGCTCACTCCATCATGCAGTACTTGGGTCTCAAACTGCTCATGTTCTGATTGACAAGCCTTCAGTGCTTGGTCACTGTGCTCCTTATTCTGACTCTTACCTCCTATTTTTATCTCACAAGGGTCCCGATGCTACCTCCACCTTGAGATAGCATTTGCATGCCATGCTAAATCTGAACTAATTCATTGTCTGGATTTGTTTAATATTCTGAAGTTGCTAAAAAGCCAAATGCAAATGCAACCTTGGGTTGCATTTACAGGACCATAGAATCCAGAACATGGGAACTACCGTATTTTTTGGAGTATAAGACGCACCGGAGTATAAGATGCACCTTAGTTTTGGGGGAGGAAAATAGGGGGAAGAATCTGTCTACCAGGTATTCATCTGGCTAGCATCCTTAGTCTGGTCAGCTTCAGCACATTATTTTATCCCCTGGTTAGGCCTTAAAAAAATCTTCTTCAGAGGGAGTAGCAATGAAAAAAGCCTGCGAAGACTTAGGGCTGGAAAAAACCTTCAGAGGGAGTAGCAATGAAAAAAACAGGCAAAGGGAAGATCGCTTAGCTAGCAAAGCACGGAAGATCGCTTCACTGTTAGCACCAAGATCGCTTCACTGTTAGCACCTCGTTAGGGCTGGAAAAAAAAAGCTTTGAAAAAGTTACATTCGGAGTATAAGACGCACCCAAATTTTCAGCTTCTTTTGGGGGGGGAAAGGTGCGTCTTATACTCCGAAAAATACGGTAATTGTTTTATTTTATCCTGTAAACCACAGTTCAAAAAAAGGATAGTGCCTACTACATCATTTTCAGAGGAGGGCTACCAAGTTGTTCTGTCAAAGTACATGTAGTCCTTGACTTACAACCATTCATTTAGTGACCAGTTAAAGTTACAATGGCACTGAAAAAAGGAATTTATGACTGTTTTTCATACTTAGGACCGTTGCAGCATCCCTATGGTCACGATCAAAATTCAGACTCTTGGCAACTGGCATGTATTTATGACGGTTGCAGTGTCCCGGGGTCATGTGATCAACTTTTACAATCTTCTGATAAACAAGATCAATGGGGGAGCACGATTCACTTAATAACAGTGTTACTCCCTTAACAACTTCAGTGATTACCTTAACAACAGTATCAAGAAAGGTCGTAAAATGGGGCAAAACTCAGTTTAAAATATTTTGCTTAGAGACAGAAATTTTGGGCTCAATTGTGGTCATAAGTCAAGGACTACCTGTATATTGGTGAAATAGCTTGACCGGCCCTGTTTTTCCCAGGCATGGCTGCCCCTGCCCTGCTCCACTTAATCTCTGGGCTCAGTTGAAAGGGTTTCTTCTCCCATAATCAGCTTTTACAGGTCATTACCTCCTTCCTCTTGCCACATATTAGTTTTGATAATATTCCTCTCCTTCTCCATTTGTCTTTTACCTCCCCTGCAATTATGAATGGCTCGTGAGAGTCGCAGGGCATAGTAGGGGAACTTCAGCACTGTAGCAGGAGGCAAGGAAGGGGGTCTGAGAATCCAAAGAGGGAAAAGGCATGGCAAGTAATTGATGGGGGAAAGGTTGTTTTAAATGCTTTATTAGGGAATGGAAAAGAGGAAGGAGAGAGACAATTAAGAACAAGATGAAAAGAACTGACATTTAAATCCCAATAACAGACTTTTACAGCCATTTCCTTCATGCAACAGCAATAGCACTTAGACTTATATACCGCTTCACAGTGCTTTACAGCCCTCTCTAAGCAGTTTACAGAGTCAGCCTATTGCCCCCAACAATCTGGGTTCTCATTTTACCAACCTCGGAAAGATGGAAGGCTGAGTCAATCTTGAGCCGGTCAGGATCGAACTCCTGGCAATTGGCAGAATTAGCTTGCAATACTGGATTCTAACAGGAAGGAAGGAAGGAAGGAAGGAAGGAAGGAAGGAAGGAAGGAAGGAAGGAAGGTGAGATTTGATCTGCCAAACTGCAGCTAGCAGTCAGCTGAAGTAGCCTGCAGTGCTGCACTCTAACCAGAAGGAAGGAAGGAAGGAAGGAAGGAAGGAAGGAAGGAAGGAAGGAAGGAAGGAAGGAAGGAAGGAAGGAAGGAAGGAAGAGCACTTAGACTTATATACCGCTTCACAGTTCTTTACATCCCTTTCTAAGCGGTTTACAGAATCAGCCTATTGCCCCCAACAACCTGGGTCCTCATTTTACCAACCTCGGAAGGATGGAAGGCTGAGTCAACCTTGAGCCGGTCAGGATCGAACTGCTGGCTGTGGGCAGAGTTTGCCTGCAATACTGCATTCTAACACTATGCCACCTCGGCTGTCTAAGACATTCACCTGTCTTCTTAGTTATAAATAAACAAAACTAGACCTTGAGAACACCTACTCCAGGGGTTTGCTTGAACAAAAGCCAAATATTATCCAAGGACATAATATTTCAATCGAAAAAGATCTTGACAGTCTTGAACAATGGGCCCTATCCAACAAAATGAAATTTAATGTGGAGAAAAGCAAGGCTTTACACTTGGGCAGGAAAAACCAAAGGTACAATTGCAGATTAGGTGAAAACTGGCACAAAAACAGTAACTGTGAGAGGGCTCTTGGAGTCCTATTGGATGATCACTAAAACATGAGCCAGCAGTCTGTGGCAACAGCCAAAAAAGCTAATATAATCCTAGGTTGCATAAACAGAGACATAGAATCAAAATCATGTGAAGTATTAATAATGCTTTATAAATCCTTACTAAGACCACACCTGGAATACTGCATCCAGTTTTGGTCACCACATTGCAGGAATTGGGTATGGCCAGTCTAGAAAAAAGAAGGAGTAGGGGTGACATGATACTGGTAGCAGTATTCCAGTATTAGAGAGGCTGCCACAAAGAGGAGGGGTTCAGTTTATTTTCCAAAGCACCAGAAGGCAGGACAAGAAACAATGGATAGAAACTAATCAAGGAGAGAAGCAATCTGGAATTAAGGAGAAACTTCCTAGCAGTGAGAACAATTAACCAGTGGAACAGCTTGCCTTCAGAAGTTGTAGGTGCTTCATCACTGGAAGTTTTTAAGAAGAGACAGGACAGCCACCTATCTGAATTGGTATAGGGTCTCTTGCTTGAGTAGTGGGTTGGACTAGAAGATCTCCAAGGTCCCTTTCAGCTCTATTCTGATTGAGAAAGAATTTGGGAAGAAGGCAACATAATGAAACACACTGACTTGCAGAGTGTCAACTGGAGTCCTCAAAACAACGAGGAACACTTCAAAATTTTACACAAGGTCTCTCAAAATTTCTAAAAATTATTTTAGTCAAGTTTGGGGCCTGGTGTTTTTCATGATAATGCTATAAATGATAATTGCTTATCGTTATTGTCTTCTGAGACTTTTCTTGAGGCGGTACTGGAGATTTCCTCATGGTCTCCCATTCAAGTACTAATCAGACTCAGCCCTTAGATTTTTATCTCACTTTTGTAACTTTATAAGTAACTCAAGGCAGTGAATATACCTAATACTCCTTCCTCCAACTATTTTCCTCACAGCAACACTTCTGTGAGGTGGGTTGGGATGAGAGAGAGTGACTGGTCCAAAGACACCCAGTTGGTTTTCATGTCTAAGGCAGGACTAGAACTCCCAGTCTCCTGGTGATTGGCCCAAAATAACCCAGTTGGCTTTCATGCCTAAAGATGGGACTAGAACTCACAGTCTCTTGGTTTCTAGGCCAACCCCTTAACCACTACACCAAACTGTCTGTCTATTGTTAACTGATTCATTCCTATTCCTGGCTGCTCTTCTAGAGGGAGATGAAAAAGAAAATAATTCTAAACAACAAGCAATGCGATTGTAGGAATAAACATACAGTAAAAGAGGGGAAGGGAAATAATAATTTGTCTGTCACTATTTCTCAACAGAAATTGGCAATCCTTAGAGCTACCAACTGGGTTGAAAGAACTTTCATACATTTTTCCTTCTTATTTAACAAGCGTTATTTCTCAGCAGGGCAAAAGAAGGTGAGAGATTATACACGGACTTGATATAAAACCGATGAACATCACAAGATATCAGGATGCGTATCTATAAGGGCCCCATTTGCATCATGATGACACCGGGTACCTGTTGTCATTTTGATATAAGCTCAGTGTACTGCAGCTGCTTGTGCTTCTAGAGTGCTTCCGATTTTGGAAGATAATTGGAAGCAACGCATTTAAAGATGATGTTGAAAAAAAAAGTGCTTGCCCTCTGTAATAGCATTCCTAGAGACATCTGAATGGTTCCCACCCAGATGACATTCTGAAAAGTGCTAAAAATGTATTTTTCCTCATCCTGTGGCAGGAAAGTGGGCAAGTCCTTGTAAGATGCTTGTGTTGCTTTGTATATTTTTTTTTCCTGAATGCACCTCATTTGTTCATTCTGTTCATCATTTTTTTCTGATCGGACTTATTATTATATAAAATGCCCAAAATGATTGGAATTGGGTAGTTTTTTAAATCTATGTCAGTGGTTCTCAACCTTTTTTTCACCACAGACTGCCTTTAAAGACCTTTTGTGGCCATGGACCATGGCCATGGGCCCCCAAGACGTAACTCAAGATTTAAATCATAACATTTCTTCAAGCCTTTGTGCCCCCCCCTCTGTGATCCCTCAAGCGTCCATGGACCACAGGTTGAGAACCACTGATCTGTGTAATAAACAAGTATATCTACAAAAATCGGAATTGAGCAAGCCACAGTATTCCCTGTGACAACATCTGGAAGTGAAAGTTGGATTTCAAAGAAATGGAGTAGGAAGACTATTGACACTTTTGAACTTTCTCAGAAGACTTCTCAGAAATAGCAATAGCAATAGCACTTATATAACGCTTTACAGTGCTTTACAGCCCTCTCTAAGCGGTTCACAGAGTCAGCATATTGCCCCCAACAATCTGGGTCCTCATTTTACCCACCTCGGAAGGATGGAAGGCTGAGTCAACTGTGAGCCGGTGAGATTTGAACCGCTCAACTGCAGCTAGCAGTCAGCTGAAGTAGTCTGCAGTGTTGCACTCTAACCACTGCGCCACCTCGGCTCTTAGAAAATCATGGACCTTGTAGGAGATGAGTAGGCTGAGCCCGAGGGAGGGGTTAAATGCATCATCCATTTGGAATCCTTACGCTCCCATAAGAGACCTAAGTCCAGCGCCCCATGAATTCCAGTGACTCTTATTTCGCATCAATTTGGCTTGACCGTTAGTAGATCAGATTATTGTGTATTGTTGTTCAGTCACTGTCCAACTCTTCATGACCCCATGGACCAGGCCCCCCTCATCCTCCATGTTCTCTAGACGTTTGTCCAAATTCATGTTCATTGCATCAATGACAATATCTAACCGTCTCATCCTCTGCCATCCCCTTCTCCTTTTGCCTTCCATCTTTCCCAACATCAGGGTTTTCTCCAATGAAGTCCTGTCTTCTCTTTAGGTGGCCAAAGTATTTGAGCTTCAGCTTTGGTATCTGTCCTTCCAAAGGACAGTCAGGGTTGATTTCCTTTTGGATTCTTGTGTATAGGTAGCATGAAATAAACTTTTAGTGCTTTGAACTCTACTTCCGTTCCTGGTTTCTTGTGCCTGAAAGACATCAAGAAAAGAAATAAATGGATCATTGAACAAATTAGTCCAGAATTCTCATTCGAACCACAAAGGACCAGGCTCAAATTATCCCAGTTTGGATACATTATTCAAAGACCTAGCTCTGAAGATGGCTCTGATACTGCGAATGGTGGAAGAAAAGAGAAGAAGACAACCTACAGCAAGGTGGATGGACTCAGTTACAGGGGCTACAGATCAGAGGTGGGTTCTTACTGGTTCTATCTGGTTCTTTAGAACCGTTAGTAACTCGGCGATGATGTCATGGAGCCGGTTCTGTCGGTGTCTCCGTGGGTGCCGCCATCTTGGATTTTGCTTCTGCGCATGCGCATTAGCTAATTTTTGCTTCTGTGCATGTGCAGAAGCTATTTTTTGATTGCTGTGGGCACACGCACGCACACGGCGTGACCTTGAGCGAACCGGCAGCAAAAGGATCTAGAACCCACCCCTGCTACACATGCACTGTTGGAAGACCTCAAGAACCAGGGTGGGGACAGACCATCATGGACAAAATCTATCCATGTGGTCTCTAAGAGTGAACTAGATAGCACATAATCAACCAATTAACCGAGAAGTAAATCACAAGTAAATAAATAATATTTTTTTAAACCATTGAAACAAAATACAAGAAAAACCTGGGTCAAAAGATACTTTTTAGGAGGTGCATCAAACCCAGAATCTCCCAAATGCTGAAGGGGACAAAGTTCCAGAGAACAGGTGCCATCACAGAGAAGGCCCTTCTCAAGGTAAAAGACAAGAGACTGTGGAATTGTTGATAGAAAAAAAGAGAAGCTTTGTAGAAGAGATTGTCAGAGTTTGCAGCACATCTGACCAGCACACAAGTAAATGAACTTCAGTAGGATTCATTTATATATAAGAAACTTCTTTATATACAATACCATCAGGGGTGGGTTCCACTTACCTTCCCTATCGGTTCGCATCGCGACGGAAGCGCATGCGCAGAGCGTTCTTTGCAGGGCCGTGGCAACCAGAGAACTGGTTCGGGGGCGTGGACAGCAGGCCATCGCTGCTGGTTCGGCGAGTGGGTGAAAATTTCCGGTACTGGAGAACCGGTCCAAACCGGCAGAACCCACCACTGAATACCATACAGCAGAATCAAGAATCAATGATCACAGAAGTAACATTCACAGAAGCAAGATATAATACAGAGACAATATAATACAGAGACTATAGAATCACAGAAGCACTCATATATATATAGTTCTGTGAACCTAAGCCATGCCCAGGCTCCTAGCTGTCTGGGTCACCAAACAGTCCCCATTGGCTGACCTGTTACCATGTCTATCCAAACAGTCCCCATTGGCTGACCTTGTTGCTATGTCCTATTCCAGTTCATGAATATTCTGACAGAGATGTTATCACAAAGAGGGAACAATTAAAGTGTGCTCTTTTATATTGACAAAACAGGGGTCTAGTTATAGAGCCATGGTGGTGCAGTGGTTAGAATGCAGTACTGCAGGGCCAACTCATTGCTCACTGCCAGGAGTTCGATTCTGAGCGGCTCAAGGTTGACTCAGCCTTCCATCCTTCCGAAGTGGGTAAAATGAGGAGCCAGATTGTTGGGGGCAATATGCTGACTCTGTGAACCGCTTAGAGAGGGCTGTAAAGCACTGTGAAGCGGTATATAAGTGTTATTGCTAGTATGCATAGTTTCTTCTTATGCCGCTGTCTTGTATTTTTGAGATGAAAGGTATAATGAAAATATATTACTACTGTAACCAAACCAGCATCCAAATCTAGATGTCTGCCCAGAAACTACAAAACAATGTGAATAGAATATTTTGCAATAAATCCTCGGCATGGTTGAGGAATTGCACAATCACCTGTTGAAAAAATGAGGCAAAGCCCTAAGAGCATCAGGTGAACCGACTAAAAATTACGCAAATACCATTTTCTCCAGAGGGATGAACAGGAATAACAAGGACATGGAAAGCTTTGAAAATGGGATTTGCTATTTGCAAATTGCTAAATATCTTGTTCAGTTAGCTCTGCTTGGTTTGTCCGCCTCTCATTTTTCCTGGAACACAAACATATGCTTGCATTTTCTCCGAGACAGACAACTAGCACCGTAATCATATTTTCTTTAGTAATCCTGAGTGAAAAGTGCCCTTAAAAAATGTGCATTTCGCTCTATAAAACCAGACAGTCTTGTTTAAAGGTTATTTGAGGGGACGGGTTTGCAAGACATGTGTTTGTGTGTGAAGTGAAACAAAACAAACCCTCAAATTTTATTGGGACTGTTGAATAGAACATACGAAAAGGAAATACAATATCCTCTTCTTCATATAATCACAGCAGTGAGAATAGTTTATGCCCAAAAATGGAAAAATGATAATATACCATCTGAGGAAGAACTGATAAGGAAAATAATGGACTATGCAGAGATGGATAAATTAACAAAAGAAATAAAAGAAAAAGAAGAGAGATTACTACTTGGTTCGGGATAAATTTTACAATTGGTTCAAAAGAAGAAATAGAATGTAAGGTGTAATAAATGAACGGGAAAGGAGAAATAATATGGGTAAATTATGAGCGACTTTTAAGTAATAAGTGTGAAGAAATAAAGACAGAAATATGTAAATAGATAGGTCAACAAATGTGAAAACAATTAGAGAAGAGTAAAAGGGAAAAATGTAAATAATAGATTATATACTGAGACGAAACTGTTGTTAAAAGTGTATTTATGTATATATGTGGATGTAGGTCTTTGTTTGTGTGTATTGTTTTGTAGTTTTAAAAATAAAATCAATTAAAAAAAAACAAACCCCTCAAATTCAATACAAGCCAATGATAGTTTTTGTGCCTTCCCGTGTTTGCCTATGATTTGAGCTGCATAGAATCAAGTCTAATGATACTATGCATCATCAGAAGGATAGTATCAAGACTACATAAAATGTTAGTACTGCTTGATACTGCACTGGTAAGACCGCACTTGAAATATTGCATCCAGTTCTGGTCATCATGATTCAAAAAAAGACGTTGAAATTCTAGGAAGAGTGCAGAGAAGAGCAACAAAGATGATTAGGGGACTGGAGGCTAAAGCATAAGATGAACGGTTGCAGGAACTGGGAATGTCTAGTCTAATGAAGAGGACAACTAGGGGTGACATGATAGCAGTCTCCCAATATTTGAGGGGCTGTCACAGAAAAGGGGGGAGGGGTTTCATCTTCCAATCCTGTTGTTTTGTTATTTGACTCTCTAAAGCACCTGAAGCAATGGATGGAAGTTTATCAAAAAGAGATCCAACCTCGAATTAAGGAGAAATTTCCTTAAATGAAAGGAAGGTTTTTAAGAAAGACAGCCACTTGTCTGGAATGGAATAGGGTCTCCTGCTCAAGCAGGGGGTTGGACTAGAAGACCTTCAAGGTCCCTTCCAATGCTGTTATTCTGTTATTTTATTATTCTGATGTAGCGGAAATGGAAGATGCCAATGGGGTGAATAAAGCATTGGAATTATTTATCCAATAATGAATTATTTTATTTCAGAACAAGTAGGTTTTGCTATTGTAGAAAGTTAGTACCTACCCCTCTCTTAGAAGAATGAAATATTTTGAGAAATATTAAAAAGGCAGAATATTATATTTCCCTGGATGAGAAATGGAGAAACATGCTCTTGGAAAGCAGGCCCCACCTTTCTTAATAGCCCTCAGCAGATGTCAGCACTTAAGAGATAAAGAGATAGCTAGCTCTATTCATAGGCAAAAATTCCCTGCTGCAAGGTCTGAACAAAGGTAGGATTAGCCCTCAGCCACAATAAGAATTGCCCAACAAGCCCCTTCATTGCATCAGCCAAACCTCAACCAAACTTAAGCTCAGACAAACTCCTAGGATTTGTACATGGCCCCACGGGAGTCTGACAACAGCCAATAGAATACATGTTCTTGCACAGGAACACGAAGCTCAAGTGCAAAGCCCAAGAGAAGGTATAAAAGCCACCCACTCTCAACTCCATGTGGTCAACTGCCCAGAACCCATGTGGTTCTGCTTCACCATTAAACCAACTTTCCAATCAGCCTCCATGTTTCCAGTGTCTTCCTCCCGCCTTGGAACGGAACCAGATGGATATTTCTTCCAACGCTAGATTGCTAAAATGCAATACATTCTCCTAGGTGCCTGAATCATTTTCTCATTGCAACTGACCGTTGCAATGTTTGGGTAAGAAACTGTCACACTGCCTTAGTATCTCTCAGTATACAGCCTTCAGAGGAATGGGATTATCTGCTGGTCAGGGTATCACGATCAATCTTCCCATTTGAGCCCAGGGGATGAATTGAACCAGGAGATAGCACTTAATCAAATCTTTTGCTGCAATCAGCCCCAAACCCAAATCCCAGATATTTTAGCCGCAATGACAATTGACATCCTGCTGGAACATGGAAAGACTGCTTTCTGATTTTAAAAGGGCACTGATAGATTCGGCTTAGAGTGTTCATCGGGGAACTAGCTCAAGTCTATAACTCATCCAAAGTCTAAATCTATTGCCTGGCTGTGTTAGCAAGGGATAAAATGCAGCTAGGTCAGCCAGCTGTCTGGTCGAGCCATTTTCATCAGAGGGGAAAAAAATAAGCAGAATTTGGTACAAAATACAGGCAGATGCTAGTCTACAGACAGCACCGTGCTGTCAATTGCAAATATCCAGTTGGAGAGAGAACCGTTCCTCTGAACAGGTGCTGGGTGGACGGATATGGCTGCATGAATATTTGATCTGGAGTTTTTCTGCAAGAAGTTGATTTGACCAACTCTCCAAATAGAATTGACTTTCTATGAACTGCTGATTTGAATTGCAAGTTAAACCCAGATGCCCCTAAATTGATTTTGATGAATCGGTTGTATCTGATCACAAGTGGTGAAACAATTTCTTCTGAATTGATGCAGAAAACTAAAGCCAGCTGACTCCTTTGGGTGTCCAGTTCAAATAATTCAGATTGAATCATGTCAGTTTTTCTTAAGGTTTTATTTTAATATATAAAATACAAAGAAGAGAAGAAAAAATAGGAAATTAAGGGAAGGAAGGGGAGCGGGGAAAAGGGGGTGTGAGATACAAGGGGAAAGAGAAAAAGAAAGAAAAGGGGCATTGACTTCCAACACTTCTTAGCACAGTACAAGATAAACACAATCCAACCTCAACTTTTTGCTTTTACACATTAATATATAATTAACCATTCCTATAACACCAAATCTTTCTGATGAACAAAACCAAAGTCAAAGTTTCATTTTTTTTCTTCACAAGCACAAATTCCAGAAGTGATATCCAAATAAAAACATATTTTCCTCTTTGAATAAAATAATCAATTCAACTACTCCTGCTTTATCTTCCTTGCTATGGAAATAATGTGTATTTCTATTTGCACCTAATAAATGTAATGAATGTGAATGATAAATGTAATTCAGAAATGCAATCATCCTTTCCTATGGTTGATCTACAATTGATGGTAAGGAAGGCAGAGTG
>QLTV01001159.1:2185977-2198522 GCA_003457575.1 Thermophis baileyi | reverse complement strand
CACGAGTGAGAGAGAGATAGAGAGGGAGAGAGAGAGAGAGAGAGATATACACTGTAGATATAGTGATAGATATAGATATAGATATGGATATAGATATGGATATAGATATAGATATAGATATAGATATAGATATAGATATAGATATAGATATAGATATAGATATAGATATAGATATAGATATAGATATAGATATAGATATAGATATAGATATAGATAGATATAGATATAGATATAGATATAGGTTTATCAACAAGAATAAAATGCAAAACAGAAAAACAGAAAAACATACATCCAACACTAACAACACCCCTCCACAAAGGAAAAAAAAAAGATTGATAATAATTCTGGAGGTAATAGACAACCATCAAGGCTAGAGGTACATTGGAGGCAGGGGTGGGTTCTGGATCCTTTTGCTGCTGGTTCGCTCAGGTTCGTGCCGCGTGCAGCAATCAAAAAATAGCTTCTGTGCATGCGCAGAAGCAAAATCCAAGATGGTGGCGCCCACGGAGACACCGACGGAATCCGTGACGTCATCTCCAAGTTACTAACGGTTCTAAAGAGGAACCCACCTCTGATTGGAGGGATCTGGGAAGAGCTCATTAGAAGAGCTCATTAGACATTATCAGATCCCCTTCATACGATATAACACTGACTTTGGAGGATAGTGGCTGTGTGATAATATTGGGAGAAGCACTGAGGAAAGTTCTGCTGACATTGTCCTAGTTGTGTCCTCAGGGATGAAGGAACGGAGGCAGGAGCACCACAGCTGTGACTCAATGAAGGGACACCAGGTTGGAGAGTGTTTGAAGAAGCCCCAAGGGATGGTTGGCTCACACCTTGTTACTCTGCACCATTAATCACTGTCATCTTTTTCAAATAACTTGGTTGCAAACAAAGAACAGGAAAAAGAAAGTGAGAGAGGAAGGTTGTCTGTTCTTCCCAATCTGTTCTTCCTGATCCTTCACCATCTGTGACTGAGGCCCTTGTTAGAAAAATGGTAAGATAACCCTGGTCAAAACTAGCAAACCTCATCCCAACGGTGCTTTTTCAAAAGGTAACTGGAGTTTGTTTTTCCTTGAAAGGCATTTTGTTTCTCATCCAAAAAGCTTCTGAAGAACTGAAGAAGCTTCTTGGATGAGAAGTGAAACATCTTCAAGGAAAAACAAACTCCAGTTGCCTTTTGAAAAAACACTTTTGGGACAACGATGACCTGGATGACTGAGAATCTCCATAGACATTTAGTTTAAATTTCATAATTTCAGCCATCATTCTGTAAAGAAGTATTGCTTCTTATTAGCCCTGAATCTCAAGTTTCAATCCAGCTTTCAATGTAAGACTGCAAGTATTAGGAACATTTCTACTTATATTTCTTACATAATTCATAATTTTTGTTATCATGTCTCTCTTTATCCACTATTGCTCAAACCTAGTAGGACCCAATTTTATTTGCCTTTTGAGCATTGTTCCCCTTTATAGATCCACAAAGCAATTTGAAGAAGAAGAAAAGGCATAATTTGAGATGATGGATTTCCTTAAACTGCACATGGAGAATAATATGTTGCTTTTTGAAAATAAGTGTGGGGTAACTTTGTAGCAGGGGTGAAATCCAGCAGGTTCTGACAGGTTCTGGAAAACCGGTAGTGGAAATTTTGAGTAGTTCAGAGAACCGGTAGTGGAAATTTTGAGTAGTTCAGAGAACCAGCAAATACCACCCCTGGCTGGCCCCAGAGTGGGGTGGGAATGGAGATTTTGCAATATCCTTCCCCCAGGAGGGGGGAGGGAATGGGGATTTTGCAGTATCCTTCCCCTGGAGTGGGGAGGGAATGGAGATTTTGCAGTATCCTTCCCCTGGAGTGGGGAGGGAATTATATTCATGTTGGAAGCACCTACCAAGATGGTTGAAAAGATTGGTTGGTGACATCACCGTTGCCCAGGAGACACCCAAGAGGGCTCCTTTCACGTCTCTGATATTTTCCCACCAAAGTGGTACCTATTTATCTACTTGCATTTGCATGTTTTCAAACTGCTAGGTTGGCAGGAGCTGAGACAAATTATCGGAAGCTCTTTCCACCATGCGGCTCACATTCTTGGATTTCAATCTGGCCAAACTTTTGACATCTATGACCCTTTGCAGTGTCCTGTGATCAAGTGAATGAGATTTTCGGCAGGGTTTTTTTTGGTCAAAAATTGGTGTTTACTTGTGATTTCTATCAAAAACACCCATTGGATAAAATGGCTTCTTTAACAACCACTATGTTCTCTTAATGACTGCAGTGTTCATTTAACAACTGCAACTTTCAAGTAATGACCACCACAAAATGGTTATAAAATCAGGTGTGGTCACATGGCGAATCCTGGCTCAAGTACTGTCATAAGTCAAAGAGTACATGTAGATCAATAATGGACTAACTACTCCAATAGAAAGAGGCAGGACAACAATGAAGTTGGAGAAGCTTGGTGTTTGGCCAGGCCAATGCTGTCCCTTTATGGGTAAACCCCATAATATGCAAAGCAACATATGCATAAGTAAACAGAGGAATATTCCAGGTTTCAGCATCTGATTTTGTTTTGTCCCGAGCACCACAATTGTAAGAAATGCTTCTGCAAATGCAAACATTGTCCTCTCATCAGACATTGCCAGTGAAAAGCTTTTGCATCGATTCCCACAATGGATAAGTGGAAAAAGGATGCTGGCACATATTTTTCTGCCTTTGTTCTTAAAAACTTCCATGCACTTCTCGATTGTCACTCGCCACAGCTGAGCTGCTTAAGGTTTCTCAGGAAAGAAAAATGCTGGGCTGCACAAATTGCTGAATTACACAAAATACTTGGCGTATCCTTATACCACTGGCGGTTCCAAAGAGAAAAATTCTATGTCTGAATGCTTCATCTGAGAAACTCCTTGCATAGAAGTTGTGAATGTCAGATAGGAATCTAGGCTGAAAACCTTTTTACAACTTCTATGCGCGGAGAATATATAATAAGTGAGAAGCACTGAATCAATGACCTTTCTTTATAAGGGAAATGATTAATAATACCAGGGGTCAGGTCATCTTTCTCTCTGCCTTCTCCAGAAAGTAAAGATATTTCTTCTTAAACAAGTGCTTGAGCCTATGGTCTAATTTTATTCACCGATAGTTTTGTTTTATGTTCTGGTTTTTGTTGTGCTTTAAGTAAACAAGTACTAATCACTGCAACTTCTGTCTCTTTATCTGCCTGTATTACTGGGGCAATGTTCCGATTGGTTATATTTTTATCTTCAGATGTAAAAAAAATATTACGGAAAATTCATAGCCATTTATATTTATAATATCTTTGGACATATTGAGGCGTTGGACTGTATATAATTTCCATAAAATTTAACTTAAACTGCCTGGGAACTTTAAAAGTGCAAATTGTGTTGCATTTTTTTTTGTTTTTGTTTAACTCGTAAAACAATCTAAAGTAAATCAGTGAGGCAGATTTTTCAAAATGCAGACTTACCCAGTTCAAACTGCTTTAAAAAAACAAAAACAAAAAACCTGTAATTATCCATGTTGGCAGGCAACTTACTCAAGTGTACCTTTTTTTCAGACAGATTTTTGGGGAAGATTTTGAATCAGGAATAAAACAATGCTAATGGAACAGGGTGCAGTCTGAATCGGTCAACGGGACCAGAGGTTTAATCTTCTGAGCTTTTGGACTCATGCTGGAGCCCATCCTCAGGGAACTTCTCTCTCTTGTCTGGTCCCAGTGACTGAGCCAGATTGGATCCTGCAATCCTGGGATCCATATATTTGCCTTCATTTGCCTTCATTTGTGCATGCTAATGGACTTTGAACTCTCTGCAAAGTTTGGGTTGAATGCCGAAATTCATTTCCGATGGGGACTATTGCAGAATTATCTACATCTGTAGCTACTTATGAATGTCTCCTAATGATAGCTATTTTAAAAAAATGCTTTCTTCTATGTGACAAGCCCCTTGAATAAGTAAGAAATATCACACATAATTTTGATTTCGATCACCTCTTTTATACTTGCTTTTCAGATATATTCTTCAGCAGGGCTGCTAGAAACAATACCATATCTCCATCTAGCACTGATGATATTACCTACTGTAGCTTGGGTAACAAAATGTCTGCAAGAAAACAACCAGCTCAGAGAGTATCAAAGATCCCACATTTCAACCCTGAGCTAAAAATATTCTCCTTTATTTCCATCTTTTGCAGTTTTGTGGTTCATCCCCTGATTTTGTAAGAATTTTACCATTGTATACATTTCATGTGGCTTCCCCTCTGCTCCACCCTGCATCAGAAATAGCACTCCCCCCCCCTCAAATATTCACAATTGCAAGATTGTCAAATTTCTCTGCCACGAGTTTAACCATATTTTTGCAGCTCAAAAAGTCGCCTGCGGTAGGGACTGCTATCTCCTTGTGATGTGAGCATCGCTCTACTGAGGAATACAACATGACCAAGGCTGTCTCAGTTTAATTTTGTCCAGAAATTGCCTTGTGGGTTTGCTTGACTGCATACAGGCTCTGGAAGTCACAGGAAACTCAACTGAATCATAGCAATGTGGTGTTGGGGGTGGGGGAATTGATTTCTTTCTCCCTTGCTGCCTCTCAAGTTACCACTCTCTTCCTTGAATTCCACTTCAACATCCCTGCTTGCCACAACACCCTCCTAGCTCTCATATTCTATAATTATTAACTTAGAGGAAACATCAAATGTGTTCTTTGCATGGCTCCCAGATCAATCGTGCATTGTGTGATTCCAGGCTACTCATTAGTTAATAGCCATAGCACTTAGACTTATATACCGCTTCATAGTGCTTTACAGCATTCTCTAAGCGGTTTACAGAGTCAGTCTATTGCCCCCAACAATCTGGGTCCTCATTTTACCAACCTTGGAAGGATGGAGTCAACCTTGCGCCCCGTCAGGATCGAACTCTTCACAGTGGGCAGAGTTAACTCGCAATACTGCATTCTAACCACTGTGCCACCACGGCTCTTATTAAGCAAATTGGAATTTCCTAAAGCTCCGTTTAAGCCATGTTTCTCTTGCTAAGCTGAACCTGGAGAAGGGAGCAGTTTCCATGGGGTCTTTGGTGCTCTCTAAGTGTGATTGTTTTCTTGCAGATATTTCATTATCCAACTAGGTAATATCATAGTTTCATCATCATCAGGTTTCCCTTTAGTGGGAATTCTGGGGTTCCCCCATCATTTGGTTCCTGGGCTCAATGCAGTCTCTTTCACTCTGTTTAGAAGAAAAAGTGGACCTGTTCTGAGCTGGGATTGAAGGAATGCAGAGCGTAGGCAGTCGCTTCAAGCTGAGGACTCATTATTGTTTTTGAGAATGAGGTACAGGTGATCCTAGCTGTCAAACTGTAGCCATGAGTCAAGTTTCTGAAGTTGTTTCATTTATAGGAAAGTCCCTCTATTGTTCCTAGAAGGCATGCAAACCTCAACTCGCCTTCTAAGAAATCCTGGAGACTGTAATTGGCCCACTGAAAATGAAATGTGAAGAATAAATATTATCAATATGTTACTATCACTATGATTATTACTGTTACCAACACATTGCTCATGTAGATATTAAGTTTGTTTTCTTCTAATGTAATTTCAAGAAAAATGTATAGTTATATTTGAAAGAGATGGTAGCTGGAAAATACACTGTACTTTGTAGGGAAATGGAAATTTTTATACAACAAGGAAAAGAAAAAGATGGAAGGAAAGAGAAGTGGAGAGAGGAAGGGAGAGAGGGAAGTGGAGTGGAATGGAGTGGGGTGGAGGAGAGGAGAGGAGGAGAGGAAGGCTGAGGGAAGAGGAGAAGGAAGGAGACAGAAGAAGAGGGAAGTAAAGAGGGGAAAGGAGAGAGGGAAGTGGATGGGAGGAGAGGAGTAGGAGAAAGGAAGGAGAGGGAAGTGGAGAAGAGGAGAGAGGAGAGGGGAGAGGAGGAGAGGAAAAGTGAGGAGAGGGAAGGAGAGGGAACTAGAGAGGGGAGAGGAGAAGGAGAGAGGGAAGGAGAGGGAAGTGGAGGGGAGAAGGGAAGGGAGGGAAGGAGAAGGAAAGACAGAATGAGATGGACTGTCGTAAAATTGAAAATGTGATGTATTATAAAGGAAAATGTATAATAAAAACATATTAAAAAAAAGAAAAAGAAAATGAAATGTGGTTGGGTGGCCTGCAAGTTTTATAATCTTTATCTTTCATGAGTCAAGGTGATGACCTTGGGCTCTTGTGAGGGAAACAAAGGGGAACTTTTGACTATCTTGAGGAGATTTTCTTAATAGGGGTAAGATGGTGTCTTTTGCCAATTTTATCTATGGTAACTCACGCCTTGTCAGTTTTGGCCTTGGTATTAAATTAAATAAGCTTTTGTTTTATTGTCTGGATTTCTCTGAAAGATCAGGTAGGAAATGGAGGAAAGGCGACATGGTGGAGAGCTTGATCATCTTCCCAAACCTGCTCTGTTGGTTAGTCAACATGGCACCTTTAAAAAAAAAAAAAGTAAAGCTCTCTTAAGAATTAGATTTCTAGTGGCTACATGGGATAGTCATGTTATTTTCTTGACAAAAATATATAAATAATTTACAATGGTCTTCCAGGTTTTTTAAAAACTTCTCAGCCTAGTCAACTGTCCCAGGATTTGATTTGATTTGATTATTTATTTTATTTTATTATTTTATTTTAATCCCACCTTTGTTATTTTTATAAATAAGACAGCGAACACGGCTAATACACCTTCCTCTTCATATTTTCCTCACCACAACAACACTGTTGAGAGAAAGTGACTGGTCCACAGTCACCCAGCCAGCTTTCATGCCTGAGGTGGGACTAGAACTCATGCTCTCCCACTTTCTAGCCTTATGCCTTAACCATTACACCAAACGGCTTCTCATGATCATGATTTCTTCATGATCTTCCATTCAAAACCCAGCTAATCCAACCCTGCTTAACTTTTTCCCAAATTAGCCTGTGTGGACTAAATGCTGCATCCTGCCGATATGTAACTATTCCACAACTCTTTAAATTGCAACAAAGGGTGAGTGGTTTTGCAAACTTCCCCATAGCTAAGGCTCCAATTATTTTGGAAATAATTGGTTAGGTGCACACAGGATGAAATTAAACATGAACAGGCTAGAACATAGATTCTGCCATCATGGTTCTGTATACTAGGTCTGCTTTCCCATAACAATCCTGGTTGTCATAAACAATGACAACCATGTCCTCAGATGTCTGAATGGATTTTTTTTTCCTTTTACCTTTCTGAGAGACATTTTGTTCTAAACAAACTCGCCACAATTTTCCCAGACCTGTTGTCTAATTAATCTGCCTCTTCTAGAGACAGGAAGGTTAAAAATAGTCCAGACAGATATGTGTCTGTTGCTACTTCATTCAAGTGCGCAGTGATGAACTAATCACAGTTTGCCAACCGCTTCCCCCCCCCCCCGTCCTCATCCACAAATTCTCCCTTTAGCTTACAGGGGAGGTTCTTAAAGAATGTGGGGGAACTGCTCACTTTTATTTATTATTTATTTATTCACCAAACCTGTATGCTGCCCATTTCGCTGAAGGCGACTTTAGGCAGCTTACAGTACAGGCATTGAATAAAATACAGAATAAAACATTAAAAGAATAAATAAAGATCTTAAATTTTGAAAATTCATTAAACTAAAACTAAGCAGGATGGAGAGGGAGAGAGCAAAGTGCACATAGAGAGGAGGTGGGTGTTCTCTATTCCATTAGCCACCTCCAACATGCCCCATCCTTACTAGTTGGCTATGAAGACATAGCTTTGCCAACCAGGCTAGTTGGCACAGCTATGGCTTCCAGGCCTTTTCAATGGAAAGAAGATGGGAGTGGATCTGATTGTGTGTGTGTGTGTGGGGGGGAGATATTCCAGAAGGTGGGAGGCACAGCAGAAAAGGCTCTTTTGATTATGTTGCCTTTGTTATTGTTATTCAACATCTGAAACACCCCAAATCCCCCACTTCCTTGTTCCAATGATCGCTTCCTAACTGTCACCATCTCAACAGATAGAGGCTGGACCAACTTTGGCTGAGCTTGGAAGCTAAGCAGGGTTGGGCTTGGTTGGTTCTTGGGATGGGAGACCTCCACAGAGTTGCAGAGCTATAGATTGGGCTGTACATTTCCCTCCTGGAAGATGGCAGTATAGAAAAGCATGTCTGTGTTATTGAGAAGAAGATGGCGCCAGTGGTGGGATTCAAATAATTTAACAACCGGTTCGCCCAGGGTCAGGTTGGCTGTTGTGGGAGGCATGGCCCATCCTCATCCTTCAGCTCTGCTGCACATGTGGGATGAGCCTCCCGCAATGGCCAACCTGACCCTGGGAGAACCGGTTGTTAAATTACCCCACCTGCTATCTAAATGGATCCTGGGCAGGGGTGGGTTCTAACTTACCTCACTGCCGGTTCGCTTCCTCCCGTGCCACGTGGGCGCGTGCGCGCGCTTTGCGCACATGCATGCACATTGCTGAAAAATCCGAAAAAATTCCTTCCCCCCAAAAGCCAAAAACAAGATGGTGACACATGCGCAGTGCTGGAAACTCAGCTTCTGCGCATGCGCTGAAGAAAAAACAATCTGGAAAAAAATCCCCCCCCAAATTTCACCCCCCCCAAAGAAGCCAAAAACAAGATGGCGACGCACGCGCAGTGCTGGAAACTCAGCTTCTGCGCATGCGCAGAAGGAAAAAAAACCGGAAAAAAATTCCCAAAAATAAAAAAATTAAAAAAAATCCCCCCCAAAAAAGATGGCGGCGCCCACGGACCGGCAGTGACAGAACCGGTTCCGTGACATCACCGTGACATCACCAGCAGGTCCCTACCGGTTCGGGCAAACCGGTGCGAACCGGGAGGAACCCACCTCTGATCCTGGGTGCTGCGCTGCAATGGAGAAATGGGAAATGGAGCGGCTGGCATGAGGGAAGGAGGAGGAGCAGGGAGAAGAAAGAGTGAAAGCGGCCTTCTCCTTCCCTCACGCCGGCCGCTCCATTGCCTGTTTCTCCATTGCAGCGCAGCGCCCAGGATCCACTTTGATAGGGTGGGTAATTTAACAACCGGTTCACCTGAACCGTTGCGAACCGGCTGAATCCCACCACTGGATGGCACAGATATATCCAACTCAGTTAGACTGCCTTGGTAAGGCTAGTTTCTACAAATACCATATCACTTGATTGAGACTTCGGCTCATGGTTATTTAAAGTTGCTATGTTCTTCCCATAATTTAGAAGGATCTCTTGACTGCGGAACATTCTCAACATGGTTCTGATGAAAATTGCTTTCCATCAGCCTCTCCAAAGAAATTGACAGGACGAGGAAATCACCGATCAGATACTCACCACTTCTGCTGAATAAAATGAAGACATGACCTGGAACATCTTGTTCTTTGAATGGTCAAGTGGATGATGTCAAGGCTTTCATCTCTTTTTTGGTGCTACTCTATCAGCCCCATGAGTCCATGTGAACTTTTTAGCCTTGGCTCTGTGGCTTGTCTTCTCAGTGTTGCCTGTAATACGTAGCAAGAGGCCTCTGGTTCATTCACTGCTACCTACTCTGCTTTTCATAAATGCTGCCTTTAGCACTTTCCAGAATTTCACCGGGTATGAATTTCACACACTGAGCTCGCTACTTCCTCTTAACATGAGTTCTAAAAAGGGTTACAGAGAAAATAAAATCCCCCCAAAGCAAAAAGCAGATTCTAAGTAGGAAAAAAAGAAAATTCCTGCAGGAAGCATCTCTCTCTCCCTCTCCCCCCCTCTCTCCCCCCTCCCTTTCTCCCATCTCTCTTTCCCCCATCTCTCTCTTTCTCCCTCTCTCTGCTGAGGAATGATCGCCACCCCCAGTGGAGGCTTCCCTTCGGGTGACCCTCCTCCCCCTCTCGCGACTCCCTGACTGGCTGTGGNGCGGTTCAAATCTCACCGGCTCAAGGTTGACTCAGCCTTCCATCCTTCCGAGGTGGGTAAAATGAGGAGCCAGATTGTTGGGGGCAATATTTATTTTATTTTATTTATTTTATAAAATTTATATGCCGCCCAACTCCCGAAGGACTCTGGGCGGCTTACATCATAAAAAAAATAAAACATATAAAAACAATTTAAAAAAGAAAGGGGAAAAAAACCCAACTATATTTAAAATAAAACATTCACACAACCCCTGCTGACTCTGTGAACCGCTTAGAGAGGGCTGTAAAGCACTATGAAGCGGTATATAAGTCTAAGGGCTAAGTGCTATTGAAGAGCACCTTTGGGACAACCATGACCTGGATGACTGAGAATTTCCATAGATGATCAGATGGTTTATTATACAATGACAAAGACAGTCAGGAAGTGCCTTGGATGGATGATTTACTCAAATATTGTGGCTTGCCCAAGTCCCGCGCAGCTGCTCATGGATCCGGAAGACCAAGAACCGACCATGGGGTGGCAAGATCAGTCTGCATATCCGGCACCTGAGTCCGAGGCCGAGGAGGACGCAGGGCCAGAGGACGATACTCAACCAGGGCCTTCTGAACCTCCCCAGCAGGAGTTAAGTGACTCCAGTGAAGAGGAGGAGCCTCTGATTGATGCTAGGGCACACAGGGCAGCTAGCCGGCAAGAGTGACTCTGTAGAAGGAGGTCTCCTCACCTGTAAACCTGCAGGCAGAGGGGCCACGCCCTAAGTCTATATAAGGTTGAATCACAACGGACACTCTTGCTGGAAACAACACACGTATTTTACCTGGCTGCTGTACTCCAGTCTGGGCTCTCGGCCAATTCCAGCAAGTGAGCAATTTAAGGACTTAATGATCTGTTTGTGTTTTTTTTGTATTTTAAATCCCGGCCAAAGTGTTCTGTGATTTGCAACAGGCACTTTGGGAGAAACCCTGAAATTAACTTATTACTAAGCATTTATTAGTGATAAAGCCTTCTTTATTTTGGACAACAGTGTGTGTGTGTGTCGTTTCCTGGGGGCTTGCCGCACTGGGTCACAACATCAAAAGAAAACTGTTGCTTGTGAGTAGCCTGGCTCTTTTTTTGATTGGAATTGATGCTGGTGGAGAGAGGAAACTTCCTATACTGAAGACTCTCCCTGAATGTGTTGTGGTGCTGGACCTTCTTCTCCAGTTTTCAGTATCTCACGTCAAGTCTCCAACTTATGTAATCACAACAGGAAACACCAGAGGCCTGCCTGGATTTGACAGTGCCATCTAGTTTGCTCCTGAATCTCAGTTGCTTTGCCTGTTGGGGTGAGCAAGGGTTCACCTTACACCAGTAAAAAGCTGTGCTTCAATTTGAACATGGACTCGATGGGCCCTTGATGTTGCTTCATGAATTTCTGTCTTTTAGGTCTTGGCTCTGCACAGGACAGGTTAGTCCTTGAAGTTATAACGGATTGCCTTGGCAGTACCCAGATTCAAATTTCCGAGAGTTGCCCTCCCCAGTCATGTGACCGCATTTCAGGGGCTCAGCAATTGGGCTGCATTTATGGTCATTCGTAAGCATTCCAAGGTCACATGACCATGTGTTACAATGTTTTTGCCAAAACCCGCCATTTATTAGTGGTTTTCGGCAAAACTGTGCCCATAGCAAACCATTATTTGCTGATCCCAAAGGTGCTTTTTCAGGAGGCAACTGAACTTTCTGTTTTTTCTTTGAAGACGTTTCACTTCTCATCCAAGAAGCTTCTTCAGATCTCCTCTACTTCAACTCACCTTGAATTAAAACCAGAAAGTCCAGTTGCCTCTTGAAAAAGCACCTTTGGGACAACCATGACCTGGATGACGGAGAATTTCTATAAACATTGTTTGCTTAACGACTGTGCCATTTGCTTAACAACCATGGATTCGCTTAACGACTGTCACAAAAAGGGTCAGTCATGTGGGTGACTTTATTGATGACCATCATGAGCTACAACCATAGTGAGTTATCCCCATATATATATTCATCATAACTCAAGGTTTACCTATATATATTTTATTAGAAACTTTGCAGGTCAAGGAAGGGTGCATGCATGCATACATATTGAATGAAAAAAAAAATCTACCAATTTTCTGTAGAAGGGCTAATTTTTATGTTTTGTGTCCCAGATGTTTCCCCTAAAGACATTGGGCTGCTCAATGCCCACCCTAAAGATCAGAGGTGGGATTCTCATAATTTCTCTACCGGTTCACCCAGCGCGCGCACACTCGCTTTGGTCACACGTGCTCCTTCTGCGCATGCACGCAGCCTTCCACGCATGCGCGTGGTTTGAAAACGTGGCTAAATAGGATGGCATAGTGCCAGGGCAGGTGGACGGGGCAGGGGTGGGCCCACCCGCAGGTTGCTACTACCGGTTCGCCCGAACCAGTCCGAACCGGCTGAATACCACCTCTGCTAAAGATGGACTTCCGAAGCCGTTCTGAAGACCACATGGAAAAGGTAACATGTGGCTCCTCCTCCCCAAAGCCTCTTTGCGTGTTCTAAAGGGAGGCTGGGATTTCAGTCTAATAAGTTGGTTAAAAATTCATGAAAAACTTTATAGCCATCTGAGCTACGGTCCTTTTTTCATCTCTGCATATATATATA
>QLTV01001159.1:2167995-2185339 GCA_003457575.1 Thermophis baileyi | reverse complement strand
TATATATATATATATATATGTGTGTGTGTGTGTGTGTGTGTGTGGAATCCACACAGATGTTGCAATTTGGCTTTGTGCTCTTGCAAAGGACTGCTGCAAGGGAAAAGGTGGAAGGGGGGGATGATAATAATTGCACTGGAAGGAAGAAGGTGGCTCTTGGTGGGTTACTAAAACTTGCATCCTACTTTCCATAATGTGCTTGGCTGACATAGGGCTCCCCAAAGCCTCTTGACCACTGCAAAGGACATTCCCGTTCCCTGGCAAGTACATTTAATGTTCTAGTGTCACGTATGAAAGTGCATCTTGATTATATTTTTCTAGTGGGTCAAGTACATATCCACATGTCAGTCCTTAAGAGTTTGGAGGGAATCGAAGCAGGAAGCATCAGCACAGCATGCAGCTTTTAAAAAAAACATGTCTTAAAAAACAAAAACAAAAAACTGTTTTCTTATACAATGGTAAGTGGTGCAAAAATTAGCAGAGATAATGTCTCCCGTAATTCTGATGGCCTCCTTACCATCACTATGTTGCTTCCAAGGAGCAGAAGCTCTCTTGTCATCTCTGAAAAGTGAGAAGGATATATTTGATCCTTCCAAAGCTTCAGAATCTATTCTGTGGTTTTTTTCCTTCCTTCCTTCCTTCCTTCCTTCCTTCCTTCCTTCCTTCCTTCCTTCCTTCCTTCCTTCCTTCCTTCCTTCCTTCCTTCCTTCCTTCCTTCCTTCCTTCCTTCCTTCCTTCCCTCCCTCCCTCCCTCCCTCCCTCCCTCCTTCTTTTTTTCCTCCTCCTCCTCTTCCTCCTCCTCCTCCTTCTCTCTCCCTTGTGTGAGTGTCCACATTTTTCTGTGCTGCCTGCCTGCCTGCACCTACGCCCAGACACATATAAAATAATTCCATTTTAATCACTCCATATCCACTTTCCCTTTCCCACGGCCAAGAACGCATTTCATTTCCCTGCTTCCTGCCTCTTTATCACAGATAGCCCTGGAATAAAAATCAGATAGACTTTATTAGAGGTGATAATTTACAGCCTATGGTCTGTTGCCATAGAAACTTAAGAAGACCCCCAAAGAGGGAGTCCTGGGATTTAAGCCCTAATCCGGAGGTGATTTTTCAATAGCGCCAGCTGTCCTGGGTCTGAAAGGCGTGGCAAATTACATCATTATCAGAGGGAAATGCGGCTAAGTTAATCATTTGCCGGCTTTAGACACAGGTGTTCATAAAAGAGGGAACACGCATGCTAATCAAGGCTGACTCCAGTAGAACAACAGCTCAGCATGGAGTTGTTTGGAGCATCCTTCATTTCAATGATAAAAGCGCTGGGGTGAGCTGTCTGCCTGGGGAGGCTGTCTAATGTTGCCTCGGGTTTTTCATTGCAGGTAATCATGTTGTGGAAGTGGACCCTGAAGGTCCTTGCTAAGGTTGCATTTCTAAAGGAGGCATCACCGCAGCACAGCACAGCATCCTGGAGAGAGGAATGGTCCAAGGAACCTTCTTGTGACCTGACCATTAGTGATTCTTCTACTAAACCACCTGGGGTTGACCTGCCTCGCTCTGTCGGGTCGTAATTGAACAGAACGAAGTGTGATCCTGGAAGAAGTGCCTCTGCCTTATATCAGCGGGGATGGAAAAGTTCCTCTCATTGCAATTGTGGTGCCGATATGCAGACTATTAAACATTTATGAATATATGTTTAATATATAAAATATATTAAAAAAAGAAGAGGGGGTCAGCTTATTTTCCAAAGCACCAGAAGGCAAGACAATGGATGGAAACTAATCAAGGAGAGAAGCAACCTGGAATTAAGGAGAAACTTCCTAACAGTGAGGACAATTAATCAGTTAATTGCCTTCAGAAATCGTGGGTGCTTCATCACTGGAGGTTTTTAAGAAGAGACTGGATGGTCACTTATCTGAAATGGTATAGGGTCTCCTGCTTGAGCAGAACTAGAAGACCTCCAAAGTCCTTTCCAGCTCTATTCTAATAGATATTGCCCAGGGATGCGGTGGCTCTGTGGCTAAGACGCTGAGCTTGTCGATCAGAAAGGTCGGCAGTTCAGCGGTTCGAATCCCTAGCGCCGTGTAACGGAGTGAGCTCCCGTTACTTGCCCCAGCTTCTGCCAACCTAGCAGTTCGAAAGCATGTAAAAATGCAAGTAGAAAAATAGGGACCACCTTTGGTGAGAAGGTAACAGCGTTCCGTGCGCCTTCGGCGTTTAGTCATGCTGGCCACATAACCATGGAGACGTCTTCGGACAGCGCTGGCTCTTTGGCTTTGAAACAGAGATGAGCACCGCCCCCTAGAGTCGGGAACGACTAGCACATATGTGTGAGGGAAACCTTTCCCTTTACCTTAAGATTTCCCATAACGTGTGTTCTCTGATTCCCTGGAGGATCTGCATGAAGCAACACCAGAGGCTATCACCTGGATGAACATTCAGTTATGAGGCCACTGCAATACCCCCATAGAACTTTTTGTATACAGTTACATGGATTGCGTGTATATGTTTACTTCCCTTCTGTCATGTTCTCATCATACGTTAAATAAATAATGACCACAACACATTGGTAGAAGGTATCAAAGATCATCTTTAATGCAGGAATATGGACTTCAGCAAAAATCTATGTGCCTGGGTTCTAAATTGGCATGAAGCCCTAGAAATTGGCACCTAGTGGCCCAGACAGGAGGTTCGTGTTCAAAAGAGAGAGGGAGAGAAGGGCAAGAATACGGTAAAGATGAAGTCTCTCCCAAGTTGAGCTTATCTCCTGGGCAGTGGTGGGATTCAAATTTTTTTACTGGTTCTGTGGGCGTGGCTTGGTGGGCTTGGCTTGGCTTGGTGAGCTTGGCTTGGTGGGCGTCGCAGGGGAAGGATACTGTAAAACCTCCATTCCCTCCCCACTCCAGGGGAAGGTTACTGCAAAATCCCCATTTCCTCCTGATCAGCTGGGACTCAGGAGACAGAGAATAGATGGGGGTGGGGCCAGTCAGAGGTGGTATTTACCGGTTCTCTGAACTACTCAAAATTTCCGCTACTGGTTCAGAACCTGCTGAATCCCACCTCTGCTCCTGGGGACCATTGGACTACATGCATGTTTTTGCAGAGTTTTCTTGACCATTCTTTATTTATTTAGCATATGGCATTTAATATTATACCTAGATTTGGCTTCTCGTGGTGCACCCTGGATAGAGCGACTAAGTGAACAAAATGAACGAGCAACTGTTGCCAGCCAGACTACTCTGTAGACTTTCCTGGCTCTCAAAAAACATGGCAAAGAAAACAAAATAATTAAAAAAAAAGGGCCTTGACCATGCTTTTTGTCGATCTTACCAGGTAGACCAGACAGGAAACCCAACCAGAAAAGCTAATTCTACTTTATTGTAAAACTACATTTGCAGAATCTCACAAGTTGGCAACTGCAGTTCTCCTACTGTCTCCTTTACAGCCCAATAAATTAGGGACCATCTCGTCTGAGTCTCTTGCCCTGTCCACTGTCCAGTTGTGGGATTATGCTGCCTCTTATGTAACCAGGGGTGGGCTTCAAAGATTTTAGCAAGGGGTTCTCTGCCCGGTTGCTGGGTGGGCGTGGCCATGGTGGGCGTGGCTAGTTGGCCTCCTGCACCACGTTGGGTCGGGGGCGCGTTTTTGCCCTCCCTGGACTCCGGAGACTTTCCTCAAGCCTCCGGGTGGGCGAAAACAGCCTCCCAGGCTCCAGAGGCTTTCTGGAGGCTGGAAATGGGCCCATTTCCAGCCTTCCCAAACTTCTGGTAGGCCCGTTTTTCGTCCTCCCCAAGCCTCCACGCACACCCTGCACTTACCTTCATCCAAAACGGGCCGCCTGGGGACTCCTGGGAGGGGTGGGGTGGGGTGGGCGGGGCCAGCCAGGAGTGGGATTTGGGGGTTCTCTGAACTGCACAGAATCTTAGCTAGAGGTTCTCCCGAACCCCTGCGAACCCCCAGCAGCCCACCCCTGTATGTAACTCTTCCCTAGATGGAGCATCTATTAGCCCCATCTCACGCAGTTTTCCCCACATACCCTGACCCTTTCTTTCAGGACAGATTTTTGATTCCTGGTCTAATTTACAGACACTGGCATTTCTTCTTAGTTTTTCATCCAAGTACTAATCTAGTTAGCTTTTTTGAGCCCAGGGATGGTCGCTCTCTGCTGCTGAGGGCCTAACCATGGGTAACCAGAGCCTTAAAGCCATGTCAAAGTGATGGAACGTGGAGATTGGTTGACTCAGACACCCCTTAAAGGAGTCTGTGATTAATTCTTTCAAGGCCAGAAACTACCACACCTGAGTTACTGAGCATATGCCAAGCTGTCTATGGAGATTCTCAGTCATCCAGGTCATGGCTGTCTCAAAGGTGCTTTTTGTTCTAAAGGGAACTGGACTATGTTTTTTCTTGAGGAAGAAATGTTTTTTCTTCTTCTTCAAGGAAATGTTTTTTTCTTCAAGGAAAAAACATAGTCCAGTTGTCTTTTCAAAAAGCACCTTTGAGAGCTGAAGAAGCTTCCTGGATGAGAAGTAAAACGTCTTCAAAGAAAAACCAGACATCTTTGAGATCGACAAAACTGTGTTGTCTACAGAACTTTCTGATATAGAGAGCTATATATTACTAAGTACTCCTTCTCCCAGGCACTTACTTACACATTCCAAAATTTCCATCCCAGGAATCTTGGCATTTATTTCTCAGTAGACATGCAGCAACCCTAGTACTGATGTACAGGTAATCTTTGATTTACGACCGCGATTGAGCCCAAAATTTATGTTGCTAAGTGAATTTTGCCCCATGTTATGACCTTTCTTGCCACAGTTGTTAAGTGAATCACTATGGTTGTTAAGTTAGAAACATGGTTGTTAAGTGAATCTGGCTTCCCCACTGACTTTGCTTGTCAGAAGGTCGCAAAAGGTTGGTCACATGGTCCTGGGACACTGCAACCGTCATAAATATGAACCAGTTGTCAAGCATCTGAATTTTGATCACGTGTCCATGGGGAGGCCGCAATGTGAAAAACAGTCATAAGTCAAATTTTTTAGTGATGTTGTAACTTCAAACGGTCATTAAATGAACTGTTGTGAGGATTACCTGTAGCATGTGAAGAGTTTAAATTTGACTGTGCCCAAGTGGTTAAGATGCTGGACTTGTTGACCGGAAGTTTGGCAGTTCAAGACCAAGCACTGCATGATGGAGTCAGCTTCCATTACTTGCCTCAGCACCTGCCAACCTAGCAGTTCAAAAGCATGTAAATGCAAGTAGATAAATAGGTACCACTTTGGTGGGAAGGTAACAGTGTTCCATGTACTTTCGGCGTATAGCCATGCTGGCCACATCGCCACGGAAATGTCTTTGGACAATGCTGGCTCCCTCGGCTAGGAAATAGAGGTGAGCATTGCCCCCTAGAGCCAGTCATAATTGGCAGGGAAAACTTTTACCCTTTTTTTTAGATGCAAATACATTGCATTATCTGGCGATTCTGGGCTTGACTTAAAAATATAGGTCTTGGTTGATCCATCTAATTGTCTTGGATGCAGTTGTCAAATTTTACACAGACCTTCCTACTGATCTGTAATTTTTAACGAGATAAAAGGAGAAAAATATTTATATAAAGGGAATGGGATATTAGCATTAAAGTTAAATTAAAATTAAATTTTAGTGGGTTCCCCCCCACTCTTTTTTTTCTTCTGAATTCACATACTCTTGGGAATATGGGTCTTTACATGACACATAAGATTAAAGGGCTCCTCAACTCTATTTTTTTATTTTAAAAAAGGAGAAAAAGGGCAATTCTGATCTCTATTGTATTTTTATCCTACGTTAAATTTTTAAGTAAAGAAGCTGTTTATAGATGCTTCCTTAAGGATTCCTGGCTCCATTGTTTAGAAAGGCGACGTTGGATGTGATGATGCATTGGGTTAAAGGGTGTTTCAAAGCAATTATTTAACGTTGGTGCTTTTATGAATGTGAGAGCACCATTTGGTACCCAGTGCTCTGTGACATGCTGACATGTAATTAACAGTGACTTTCAGAGAAAATGTTTATGAGCAGGTGACAGTTTCCAAAGAAAAGGCCATATGTCAAAGGACAAGTGTGTGTTTTATAATAAAGAGAGAGAGGGTGTGAATGAATGAATAAATAAGCAGGATTTAGATAAAACAATTTGTGTCCCATCTGCAAGAAACGGCTGTGGCACAACAGGAATCGGTACTTTGGGTGGGATGGAATAATAACACTTCCCGCAATGTAGCACTTTTGTGGGGTGGGCACACCCCAGGACTAGGGTCTCAGGGTTGCACAAATGAGATGACCCTGAAATGCGACCAATGGGTTAGTGGTTTCTTTCATGCTTTGCAACCCTTCCAGGGGTCATCTGTTTTTTTTGCAACCCAGATATATTGTAGCTGAGCTATGATTCTCAGGCCATGGATTCAGTGGTGAAATCTAAAAATTTTTCCTACTGGTTCTGTGGGCGTGGCTTGGTGGGCATGGCTTGGTGGGGTCATGTGACTGGGTGGGCATGGCTATGTAGTCATGTGACTGGGGGATCAAAAGACAGAAACTCACTTTAACAATGTCCTGCTGGAGCAGGGTTGGACTAGATGACCTCCAGGTCCCTTCCAGCCCTGGATTATCCTCTGAAGCTGCGTCTAGTGCCAGGTTTGTAGTCTTTCCTTCCTCTCCTTTTTCCCTCCCTCCCTCCCCCCCTTTCTTTTTTTTTCTTTCTTTCTCCCCCCCTTTTTTTTTTCTTTCTTTCTTTTTTTTTTTCTTTCTTTCTTTCTTTCTTTCTTTCTTTCTTTCTTTCTTTCTTTCTTTCTTTCTTTCTTTCTTTCTTTCTTTCTTTCTTTCTTTCTTTCTTTCTTTCTTTCTTTCTTTCTTTCTTTCTTTCTTTCTTTCTTTCTTTCCACCCCCACCCCCTGTTTTTGGCATAGCAGGCTTCAGGGAAGCCTGCTGGGAGCAAAAACTGACCCCCCACTCCCCCATTTTTGGACTACCCCCCCTTTTTTGGCCTAGCAGGCTTCAGGGGAAAAAAAAAGTTCCAAAGATCAGCTGTGCGATGCGCGATCATCAGAACATTTTCCCCTTTTTTTAGTATTTTTTACTACCGGTTCTGCGAACCAGTAGCATTCTTTATTACCGGTTCAGGCGAACCGGCCCGAACCGGTAGCATTTCACCCCTGTATGGATTGCAGATAGTCCTCAACTTATAACTATACATTTAGCGATGGTTTGAAGTTACAATGACACTGAAAAAAGTGACTTACAACTGGTCTGTTCTGACCCAGCTCTCCAAACACGACAAACCCTCTGAAGTTAACTCAAAGATTCATTTATTAGGAGTGCTGGAAGCCCCGGCAAAATGTTTCTCTCTCAATGGTGTCAAGCCCCCAAGTAACACGTCCCAAAAAGTAAAGTCAGAGGCATCCATCTTCCTTTTCAAATCCATTTATTAGGAACACATTAAATTGGCAAGGACTTGGTGTAATTCCGACTCTGAAAACCGGATCCAGAATTACACCCAATAAAAGCAAAAGTTTGAAACTTCCCCCCTGAGTCACAATCTCCAATCAACTCTCAGTCCAACAGGCTGGTGACTCCAAGCTCCACCTTCGGCCAGCTGCAGGCATCGTCTCTCTTCCCATGGGAAAGGAATGCCACCTAGATATAACATTCCCCCTTTTATCTTTACACCCCCTGTCAACAGTTAGAAAATGGCGAACCTGAAGTATTTGCTATATTCAGTTACTACATACCTAAAACCTAATAGAAAGAGATTATAAGGTTACAATAAAACATGGCTACACATATGTCATCTTCAGGATCGACAGCAGGCTAACAAATCCTGCCAGCTGGAAGATGAATAGTTGTCTGCCACATCTACTCATCTCTGCCCCCTGCTTTTTATCCCCAGAACTAGGGTGCGGCTTCGCTAGCAGCAGTGGCTCTTCCATCCCAAGGATTGGCCCACAGATTTCCACTGCTCTCCTCTCCTCTGCCTTCTGCGCATCTGCGCGTCAGGCACTGAACCCAGCTGTTCCTCCTCTTCCTCATCAGCCACCTCTAGACATGGGGGCTGTTGACTCTCCATCTGAGGGCTGACGGACAGCCCAGGCTCCTCCTCTGTCTCTCTCTCTCTGACAGCTCCATTCCCTCTTCCCCCTCGGAGCTCTCAGGTTGCCTTGATGCTGACCCTGACTCCCACACCTCCTCCTCCTCATCTGATTCGGCTGGTGGAGGGGCCGGCGGCTGATAGGCCACAACACGGTCCTCATTCTTACAACCATTGCAGAATCCCCATGGTCTCGGGAAATGGGACAACTTGTTACAGCCAACTTGCTGCGGCCAACTCACCATGGTCAACTCATCATGGCCAACTCACCGTGGGACAACTCGCTGCAGGACAATTTAACAAGTCTATCTAATTATTGAAAATAAATAAACATTATTTCAATTTTTGCAATTCACATTTCATTCTGTCCCTTCTTTTGCATCCTTTCTTTAACTATTCGGTTCCACCATTTCTTTGATATTAGTGTCACTCTTGTCCTGCAGCGAGTTGTTCTGTGGCGAGATGGCCTTGATGAATTGTCACAGACCCATGGTCATGTGATCTAAATTTGGGCACTTGACAAGTAGCATGTATTTATGATGGTTGCAGCATCCTGGGATCACATGATCACCATTTGTGACCTTCTCAGCCAGCTTCTGGCAAGCAAAGTCAATGGGGGAAGCCTGGGTTTGCTTAATGATCATGTTATTCCCTTAACAATTGCAGTGATTCATTTAACAACTGTGGCAAAGCAGGTCACAAAATCAGATGTGACTCACTTAACAATCGCCTTGCTTAGCAATGGAAATTATGATCCCAGTTGTGGTAGTAGGTGGAGGACTACCTATACAATTATAGTGGGGTTATAAAGTTGAATCCAAACAAATCAAGGGATAATTTTGCCCATATTGTCATGCAGACTGGTCATGGCAAAGAAGGGATTTTATTGCCAATCAGCAATGCACATTTAAATTATTACTCGACAGATGATGAGGACAGAAACTTTGGAGGCAGTAAAAAAGCTTTAATTGTTATAAAAGGAATGGGGATATAAGATAGAAAAGACAAAACAGCTTTTACAGCTCTTCCTGGCTGAGAGATGGTGGTTTTGTCATGTACACACACACACACAGTCCCCCCCCCAACTCTCTCTCTCTCTCTCTCTCTCTCACACACACACACAGAGACAGTCAGACAGACAGACAGAGACACAAAAATAAACACAAACATAAACACAAACACACATACACCCACACACACACAAACAGGCACGCTGTTTCTCATTTTAGGGAAGATTATGGAGAATGTGTTCAGTTTATGGCTCCAGAGGGTCCTGGAAGAAATAGGTTATTTGGACCTTTTTCAATTTGGGTTGAGAGTGGGACAGAGGACTATGAGAGACCTTTGGTGCTCTCTGATTTTGGTTGTTTCTTGCAGATGTTTCATTACCCATCTAGGTAACATCATCAATGCTCCTCAGACAGCACCAAAGACTCCTCATTTCAACCCCGAGCTACAAATATTCTCCTTTATCACAACATTGGTTGTCCTTGATGACTTCTGACAGACGTGGGTAATGCATCCATCCTTGAACTCTTTTGAATCATTATCTATGGGCGTGATGGCGAACCTATGGCACGCGTGCCACAGGTGGCACGCAGAGCCCTCTCTGCGGGCACGCCAGCCGTCACCCCAGCCCAGCTTCACCACGCATGCACGCATGCCTCCCTCCGGCCAGCTGGTCTTCAGGTCTCTGCCGTGCATGCATGGGGGGCGGGGCACACTTGCAGCATCCCCATGGGCATACGGTTTACAGTCCGATGCTTGACAACTGACTTATATTTATGACGGTTGCAGTGTCCCGGGGTCACGCGATCCCCTTTTCCAACCTGCTGACAAGCAAAGTCAATGGGGAAGTCAGATTCACTTAACAACTGTGTCCCTAATTTAACAACTGCAGCGATTCATTTAACAAATGTGGCAAGAAAGGTCGTAAAATGGGGCAAAACTCACTTAACAGATGTCTCCCTTAGCAACAGAAATTTGGGGCTCAGTTGTGGTGTCGTAAGTCGAGGACTACCTGTAACTAGATTTCTATTGAAGCGAAATTGCTCCTTCCCCTGGAGAGGTTTGCAAATATCCACTTGACCTCCATTCCTAAAAGAAGCTTCTTTAGGGTCAAAAGAGTCATCTGTCAGGGTTCCAAGTAACACCCCCCAACAAAAGACAACTCCGAGGCTTGAGTTTCCTCAAAGTTCCATTTTATTAGAGATATCATATTGGCACATCTGGGAAAACCCGAATCTGAAAGCTTCCGGTTTTCCACACCCAAAAGAAAGTTCAAGTCCCTGCCCCAGCACCCACATATCCATCACATGGTCCAATCAATGCACCGTCCCAATGGGAGATGCCTCCCAGGCACACCCCTCCAGGTGCAGGGCAGAGTGACCTTGACTCTTGGATAAAGGAATGTTATTTTGACTCTCTCTCCCCACTCACATAATCCCCCCTCCCAGTTTCCCACAGCACCAAATGTGGCAGGCCTGAAGATCCAAGGCCCAAGATGGTTTCCAGGCCTGACACCACCATTTTTTCCTACTTTGATGGGATTCCCCACACAAAGACTCTCAGCAAATCAAATGATACGAATGAGATATTTTGCTTTTTGAGCTAGAAACCGGCACTGTGGTTTTATGCGTGTGGGTGTGTACGTTGGGGGGAGGGACTTGATTTGTTGTTGCTTCTTGAAAATAAATAGTTAATGGCTAGCCATCATTATACATTTTGCCTCCGGTCATAGTATCAACTCATGACATTGCTTTGTTCTCTGCTGCATTTGTGTGTGCGTTTATCACACGTGTATGAACGTTTTTTTTTTATGTATTACAGAAAACAGAGTTCCTATTTTTGAGCACTAGTGATTTTTGTTTTAAATTAGGAACATTGTAAAAACCTCTCACCCAACTGCTTGGTAATTACACGAATAATAAATGTGCATCATGCATTATGAAACCCTCAGAACTGGATGAGCACACTATACTCTGGAGAACAAGTTCATAACCTTTAGTGTGCTGTGGATTATACTGTCTTCTCCATATCCTGGTATTAACTAGGATGCTGAGAACTCTTGGTGGCTTTTCTCTGCCTTCCGTTTCTCTACTGTTCTTCCTGTTTTAATTCTTGGTACGCTGCTGAGATGTAGGGTATCTTCAACAGTAGGATCCAATCATAGAGTATGACTAAGAGCTTGCAAGGTTGACTCAGCTTTCCATCCTTCCGAGGTCAGTAAATGAAGACCCAGATTGTTGGGGGGAATATGCTGACTCTGTAAATCACTTAGAGAGGGCTGTAAAAAGCACTGTGAAGCGGTATATAAATCTAAGTGCTATTGCTATTGCTGTTGGAGACAGAATGCAGGATCTCTGGTCCACCCAGTGAGATTTTTTTTTTCCTATTGATATATAGCAGCCACATTTGGCCCCTAAAAACCTTGATATCTTCAGTCTGTCTCCATCCTTCCATATCTTTCAGTATGGAAGAATATATGCCGCAGAATATATTACCCCAAATTTTGCATTTTTCAATTTGGCGTTAACAAAGTATTATTACACTCAGTATAGTATTAGTACAAATATACTATGGGTATATTTATTAGGTATACCATAGGTTCCACTGATTAATTGTTCTCACTGTTAAAAAGTTTCTCCTTAATTCCAGGTTAGTCCTTGACGTACGACCACAATTGAGCCTAAAATTTCTGTTGCTAAGTGAAACATTTGTTAAGTGAATTTTGCCCCATTTTACCACCTTTCTTGCCACACTGGTTAAGTGATTCACTGCAGTTGTTAAGTTAGTAACAACTAACTTGTTGTTAAGTGAATCTGGTTGTTAAGAGAATCTGGCTTCCCCATTAACTTTGCTTGTCAGAAGGTCGCAAAAGCTGATCACATGACCCGGGACACTGCAACCGTCATAAATATGAGTCAGCTCCAGGGGTGAAATTCAGCAGGTTCTGACAGGTTCTGGAGAACCGGTAGCGGAAATTTTGAGTAGTTCGGAGAACCGGCAAATACCACCTCTGGCTGGCCCCAGAGTGGGGAGGGAATGGAGATTTTGCAATATCCTTCCCCTGCCACACCCACCAAGCCACGCCCACAGAACCGGTAGGGAAAAATTTTGAATTTCACCCCTGGTCAGTTCCCAAGTGTCTGAATTCTGATCACGTAACCATGGGAATGCTGCAACAGTCATAAGTGTGAAAAACATATGTTATTTTTTTCAGTGCCGTTGTAGCTTTGAACGGTCACTAAACGAATGGCTGTAAGTCAGGGGTGGGTTCCGGATTTTCCTACTGCCAGTTCGCTCAGGGACGTGCCATGCGGGTGGGTCACGGGTGCGCATGCATGCGCAGTACAAAAAAGCTTCTGCGCAGAAGCAGAAGCAGAAGCAGAAGCAGAAAACAAGATGGCAGCGCCTATGGCACCACCGAGAGAACCGGCTCAGGGGCGTGGCAGGCCTGGGTCGCTGCCGGTTCTAGCGACCCAGGCCGCCACATTACTAACGGTTCTATAGAGCCGGTCCAAACTGGTAGGAACCCACCTCTGCTGTAAGTCAAGGACTACCTGTAGGGTATAGTACAGAACAAAGAATAAAGAGACAAAAGGCAAACTGAAAACATAGGTGAAACCATTATGGAGGGGGCCTTTTAGTGACATATCCTCCCTTTCTCTTTTCTTCTGTTTTCTCCAACCACCAATCACTCTTTCAATCAGAAGAGCAGCTGAACTTGAATCAGTTGGTCCAAAGGATAGACAAACACCTCCCTTTGGCATTCCAAAGGAACACGGAGAAAGATTTACATCGCTCTTGCCTTTTACCTTACCTGCAAGGAATAAAAATATCCCTTGATCAATTTGTTATCTAACTTTACAATTTTTAAGCAAAAAGGACACGCAATCAATGCAAGGACCCTACAGCTTTTCATTTGTGGCAGCTCCTGTTGATGCCCAAGATTGATTTTCTTTTTTGCAAATTTACATCGAGGGGAAAAAAAAAAACCCATTTCCAGTAATTTACCACATGGCCTATGAGATTTGTGGCTGTAGACATTAATCTGGGGAAGCGTGGTCAGGTGGTGTACATCCACACAACTCTCTAGGGGGAAGGGAGGCCTGAGGAAACACAGCAGTAAGCAAATCCTGTATGTCTTGCCCTCCATGTGTTTGCTACATCAGCTGCCATGCAATGTTTCATATCCCCTTAGAAACTGTCTTGTTGGCCTTATTCCATAATTAGCATCAGCTTCAACTTTAATTCTAGCAGGTCCACATTCTGGCAAACTGCTAGTTTGTTTTCCTATTGAATGATGTGCATGGGACAATTTTTTTTTTTAGTCTTGCCATTAATCTCAAGTGCTACTTGGTCCAAAGAGCCAGCATTGCAGTCTTGCTCCATTGTCCTATGCTAATAGAGAAGCCATGCCTCTTGGCTCCCAGATGGTCTCCACCTGTAACCTCAGGAGTGGCAAAGCTTTGGGTGATGTCGCCATTCCCACTGGAAAAACCGACAAACGGCAACAAAAAGAGGAGCGGTGATGATGAATGAGGTTCTGTAGCACGAGTGGGGAAATTCATTTTAAATAGGCCCCATGTGCACGGTGAGAATAATTGCAGGAGGAAAAATATTCTTTTCAGTCCCACTCCCTATCAATTTGCAGGAGACAATGTGAGACGAATCCCAGCAACCCCTGCTTTTCCTACCATTCAGGGGGTATGCTAATTTGAGCTACGGACGGTCTTTCCATTAAGCTTAAGGAAAACTGTATTTCTGCTTGATTGAGAAGGCCGTGGAGGCTAAAACATATGAAGAACAGTTGCAGGAACTGGGTATGTCTAGTTTAATGAAAAGAAGGACTAGGGAAGACATGATTGCAGTCTTCCAATATCTCAGGGGTTGCCACAAAGAAGAGGGAGTGAAGCTATTCTCCAAAGCACCTGAACAAGAAGCAATGGGTGGAAACTAATCAAGGAGAGAAGCAACTTAGAACTAAGGAGAAATTTTGTTTGTGCTTTGCTACCATGCGGTCACAGTCTTCCATGAATTCTGGGGAGGATGGATGGGAAGATGGGATGGATGGGAGAATGCTTGGGGGAAAATGAAAGTAACTGCTGTATCTCCCCGAGATGCTGCTTTAAGGTCACCTGGCTGGGAGAAGAAGATACGTAGCTACCTACCAACCTATGCTTGGAGTGACCATTCTGAAAACATCTTTCTTGAACCTGATTGGTCATGGGGGTGCCAGTGATGGCAGGCTGTTATTTTATTTTTTATTTTATTTTATTTTATTTATTTGTTTGTCAAACATGTACAAGATAGCAGGTATAGGTATAAACAAAAACATAAACAAAGGAAGTAAGTACAGATAAATGGGGACAGTAAGACAGGGATGGTAGGCACGCTGGTGCATGCCCCCTTTACAGACCTTTTAGGAATGGGGTGAGGTCCACGGTAGACAGTTTGAGGTTGAAGCTGTGAGGGTTTGAGGCTGTAACAATGGAGTCGGATAGAGCATTCCAGCGTTGACCACTCTGTTACTGAAGTCGTATTTTCTGCAATCGAGTTTGGAGTGGTTTACCTTGAGTTTGTATCGATTGTTTGCCCATGTATTATTGTGGTTGAAGCTGAAGAAGTCATTGACAGGTAAGACGTTGTAGCAGACACTTTTGTGTACTATGCTTAGATCGGACCGCCGGCGGCGCAGTTCCAGCTTGTCCAAGCCCAGAATTTCAAGCCTGGTGGCATAAGGGATTCTATTGTGAGTAGAGGAGTGGAGTGCTCTTCTCATGAAATACCTCTGGACCCACTCAATCGTGTTAATGTCTGATATACAGTGTGGATTCCAGGCAGATGAGCTGTATTCAAGAATTGGTCTGGCAAAGGTTTTGTATGCCCTAGTTAGCAATACAATGTTACCGGAGAAGAAGCTATGCAAGATTAGGTTAACAACTCTTAATGCCTTTTTGGCATTAAGTTAAGTGTGTGGGTGTGGGGGGGGGAGTTGAACTTATGGATTTTGGTGCATAGTTCTCAGTTCTGGCTATGTTTGACTGTAATACACTTGGCTTCTAATAAAATTATTCCTCTCTCAACGAATGGAGCCAAGGATTATTTTTACTTAGAGCTTTAAGTAGTGGCAGGTCTGACACTGCTATTGATTCACTAATAGCTCCAATAGTGAAAGATGGAGCCTCCATATTCAACAGCAGGATAATGCTAACAATCACTCCTGTTGTTTCTGAGTTGGGATTTCCTCATATTTGGATTGAAATGATTCTTCATTAATTTGCAATATTTGTAGACTGGCCCAATGGTGGATGGTGTAAAAGGCAAACAAAGGTAACAGTGCCTGTACACGGAATCAGGTGTGTATGTTTGTTTGTGTGTGTGTGTGTGTATGTAAAATAACATCAAGATGGCAGCCATTATGGTGTGATTGAAGCTCTGCTCCCTTTTTTCAATGTATTGTATGTGCAACACACATGAACATGGGAAGGGGGCTTTAATCATGCAACCATAGCCACCAATTCCATCTTTCTGAAAGACAGGTTTCCTTTCTTTCTTCTTTGCTTGGAAGAGGCAAACCAAACATCCCAATATGGGAAACTCTGATACAGGTGGTCCTTAACTTACAACCACAACTGACCCCAAACTTTCTATTGCTAAGCGAAACAGTTGTTGTGAGTTTTGCCCCATTTTATGACCTTTCTTACCACTGTTGTTAAGTGAATCACTGCAGTTGTTAAGTTAGTAACACAGATGTTACCCCAGTTATGACCCCAGACACTGCAACCATCATAAATATGAGCCAGTTGCTGAGCGTCCCAATTTTGATGATATGATCACTGGGATTCTGCAACAGTTATAAGTAGGAAAAATGGTCATAAGTCGTCTTTTTCAGTGCCATTATAACTTCGAATGATCATTAAATGAATGGTTGTAAGTCGAGGACTATCTGTATTCCAGAAGTTCACCTGGGACTCAACCGGAGGTGGTATTCAGCCAGTTCGCACCAGTTCGCGCGAACCACTGGCAGAAATTTGGCCAAGGTCGATGAACTGGTAGCGATGGCTGGCTGGCCACGCCCCCGAACCAGTCCCCTGGTCACCGCTCGCTCACCCTGCCCGCCATGTTCGTCGCCACCATGTTCTTCATGCACGTGCATCCCATCGCCTTGCAAGTCCAATGGGATGCGCATGCGTGAAGAACATGGCGGCGACGGCATGGCAGCAGCTTTTTCTGCAACCTCTGGTACTTTTCGGCGGCCTGTGGCCAGCCGCCACCTCTTTGAGAGCCGCTTTGCGGAAAAAGCTGCTGCCATGCCGTCACCACCACTCTGGACCAGCCGCCACAGAAGGTAAGCGGCCCGAACAAAGAGGCTGTGGAGGGGGAGGAAGCGGGGCTAGGGCCAGGGCCGCTAAAGGAGGGGAAATGGGGGCAACTGGCGAAGTGAGGGCGGGGGTAGATAGGTGGAAATTCCAAAAGTTTTCCCAGCTTTTTCTGTGGGCGTGGCTAGGTGGGGGTCATGTGACTGAGTGGGCGTGGGCGTGAGTGACATCAAGTTGGCCACGCCCATTCAGTCACATGCCCCCCACCTAGCCACGCCCACCGAACCGGTAGCAAAAAATTTTGAAACCCACCACTGGACTCAACCTTCCTTTTGTGAACAGTTAGAACAGAGAAGGACCTGGAAAAGAGATGGATGCCTTGTTTTCTTTTCTCCTTAAGTGTTTAACTCTTGTACATTATTTGGATTTGAAAAGCTTTATGAAATCAATGTTTTTGTAACTATCAGTTTATGTTGTAAATAAACCGAAGGTTTGGACCTTTCAGCTGATTACTAAAGAAGTAGATACATAAAATAACATTTGTTTTTTTTTATACAAGTTTATTTTATTTATTTTATTTATTTATTTGTCAAACATGTACAAGATAGCAGGTATAGGTATAAACATAAACATAATCAAAGTGAATACAGATAGATGAGGACAATAGGACAGTAGGACAGGGACGGTAGGCACGCTGGTGCGCTTATGCACGCCCCTTACAGACCTCTTAGGAATGGGGTGAGGTCAACAGTAGACAGTCTAAGGTTAAAGTTTTTTGGGTTTGGGGAAGAAACCACAGAGTCAGGTAGTGAATTCCAGGCATTGATCACTCTGTTGCTGAAGTCGTATTTTCTGCAGTCGAGTTTGGAGCGGTTTACATTAAGTTTGTATCTATTGTGTGCTCGTGTATTGTTGTG
>QLTV01001159.1:2145023-2166708 GCA_003457575.1 Thermophis baileyi | reverse complement strand
TTAGCCAATCATGTAGGGGTCCATAAATGCCATAATATTTTAGGTTCAGAAGTAGTTTGTCGTGTACCACTGAATCAAAGGCTTTACAAAAGTCTATGTAAATTGCGTCTATTGCTTTACCCTGATCGAGTTGTGTAGTCCATATGTTTTTGCAGTGTAGGAGTTGCAGATTACAGGATAATTTTTTCCTGAAACCAAATTGTTTGTTAGAAAGTAGGTTGTTAGTTTCTAGGTGGAGGGTAATGGATTGGTTTATGATTGATTCCATGACTTTGCAGGTGACGCAACATAATGAGATTGGTCTGTAATTTTCGACGTTGCTGGCCCTCTCATATATTTTCAAATCCAGTGCCAGATTCAAAATATCTTTGAGCATAACCTCTTCAGATTAAGGTATTGACGTGGAAACATTGCAGAATGCAAAAGACACATGTCAGGAACATGATTTTCAAAAACCTCCCTGAAAGCAAACTTAAAAGGAAGAAAAACAGAAATAAGGGTGAATTTGTTTACAGATTTATAGAATTCTATTTGTGGATTTCTCTCTAATGCTAGCTTTGCTCTAGCTGTGGCTTAGCCTCATGACTCCTGTTTCCACTTTGACAATCAAAACAGGAATATTTACTCAGAAAAAGAAGCGGATTTATGCTGTATTGCCCCAGAGGGCAGGACCAAATCCGATGAATTGAAATGAGAAAGAAGGAGGAATAAGTGAAACACCACGAGGATATGACAATAGAAATTGTCAGCCAGTAGAACAAGCTTCCAAGTGAAGTGGTAAGCTTTCTGTTACTGGAGATTTTCAGATGGTGGTTGGATGGTCTCTTGCCAGAGATGCTCCAGGGAAAAGGGGGTTGGATTGGCTGACCTCTAAGGCTCCTTCCAACTCTTTGATTATATCAATAGAAGAGAATCTTTGTAGCTCAGGGCTGAACTGTGGGGTCCTTGGTGCTCTCTGAGTTTGGTGTTTTCTTGCAATCCTTGCTTGTATGTTAAGTACAGAAGATCTTGAATTCTCACTTGTGGATAATCAATACAATCTCAAGTTAGAGATGCATGGATAGATTAAGTTTAGTTCAAAATTGCTGTAACATATTAACAATATTCAGACCGACTCTGATCTGATTCAGATTATTCATTCCCTATCATTCATACATATACAGAATAAAGCTGGAAGGGACCTTGGAGGTCTTCTAGTCCAACCCCCTGTTTAAGCAGGAGACATTATATCATTTCAGACAAGTGCTTGTCCAGTGTCCTCTTAAAAACCTCCAGTGATGAAGCAACCACAACTTCTGAAGGCAAGCTGTTCCAATGGGTAATTGTTCTCATTGTTAGGAAGTTTCTTCTTAGTTCTAGGTTGCTTCTCTCCTTGATTAGTTCTCAACTATTGTTTCTTGTCTTGGCTTCTGGTGCTTTGGAAAATAAGTTGACCCCCTCTTCTTTGTGGCAGCCCCTCAAATATTGGAATACTGCTATCATGTCCCCCCTAGTCCTTCTTTTCTCTAGAATGGCTATACCCAATTCCTGCAACTGTTCTTCATACATTTTAATCTCCAGGCCCTTAATCATCTTAGTTGCTCTTCTCTGCACTCTTTCCAGAGTCTCAACATATTTTTTAAAATGTGGATATCAAAACTGGATGCAGTATTCCAGGTATGGTCTTGCTAAAATTTTATAAAGCGGTACTAATACTTCATGTGATCTTGACTCTATGCCAGCAGTGTGTAGCAGCAGCCAAAAAAGCTAATGCATATTTAATTTATATAAAAAAATTAATTTATAAAATTTATATGCCGCCCAACTCCCGAAAGACTCTTTATACATATTATGCATATTCAGATTGTTGAATATGTTTCTTGAAATTGAAAAAAAAAACAACTTTGGGATTTAATGGGCACTTTTATTTAACATACAACATTTCCTTTGAAGGATCTTTCTATAAGCAGACATAGGGGCTGATTTTTGGCAAAATGGATTACCCATCAAGTATTTTATCTTTGATTTAAAGTGACAAGAGAATGCAAATAATTTCCTTAGTTTATGATTTACTGTATTCACTAAATTGGATCACGGATCAATTCAGTCACCAAGTTAAAAAGTATGCAAAGCAGATGTTTTTATAAGGCACACTGTTCAGATAGGGTTATTCATAGATATTGGATATCTGTATTGGTTACTATATGTACAATTACAAAAAGCTTCTTCCTTCTGTTGAAACCAATATTTGCTAAATCAATTGATCCATTTTCCTTTCAAAATGATTGCCAGAGTTTCACTAGAGGAACCCCAGTCCAACGTAAGGGTAAAATCTGTAGAAAGTTAGCACCCACCCCTCTCCTAGAAGAATGAGATATTTTGAGAAATATTAAAAAGGCAGAATATTATATTTCCCTGGATGAGAAATGGAGAAACATGCTCTTGGAAAGCAGCCCCCACCTTTCTTAATAGCCCTCAGTAGATGTCAGCACTTAAGAGATAAAGAGATAGCTAGCTCTGAGTAATAGCCCTTACTCAAGATCCAAACCAGGACAAAGCCATTAAGCTATAATAGGAATTGGCCAACACCCTTTCAGAACACAAGCCTCTTCATTACATCATCCGCCAAGCTTCAACCAAACCTGGGAGCTCAGACAACCTACAGAGCCAGCTATGACTCCTACAACAGCCAATAGAATACATGTTCTTGCACAGGAACAGGAAGCTCAAGTTCAAAGCCCAAGAGAAGGTATAAAAACTCCTCACTCTCAACTCCATGTGGTCAGCTGCCCAGGACCATCAATGTGGTTCTGCTTCATCATGAAACCATCTTTCCAATCAGCTTCCAGCCTCCATTTTGTCTCCAGTGTATTTCTCCCAGCTTCCAGCCTCCATTTTGTCTCCAGTGCCTTTTTCCCAACTGGACCTGGATATTTCTTCCAACAAACCTAAAACAGAAACCTAAATCATTCCCATTTATATATTGTTTATAATTTTTTTTCAATCAATCAGAATAGAGCTGGAAGGGACCTTGGAGGTCTTCTAGTCCAGCCAACTGCTCAAGCAGGAGACCCTATACCATTTCAGATAGGTGGCTGTCCAGTCTTTTCTTAAAAACCTCCAGTGATGAAGCACCCTCAACTTCTGAAGGCAAAGCTGTTCCACTGGTTAATTGTCCTCACTGTTAGGAAGTTTCTCCTTAATTCCAGGTTGCTTATGTCCTTGATTAGTCTCCATCACTTGACCCCCTCCTGTTTATGGCAGCCCCTCAAATACTGGAATACTTCTATCATGTCCCCCCTAATCCTTCTTTTCTCTAGACTGGCCATACCAAATTCCTGCAACCGTTCTTCATATGTTTTTTTCTCCAGGCCCTTAATCCTCTCAGTTGCTCTTCTCTGCACTTTTTCCAAAGTCTCAACATCTTTTTTGTAATGTGGTGACCAAAACTGGATGCAGTATCCCTGGTGTGGTCTTACTAAGGCTTGATATAAATTTTGTAAAATCAATGAACAAAGCACCTCCCTCTTTTCAGCACTTTATTATCTATTATTACTTTTAATTGCTGGTAGTTTCACATTGTTGTTATTCAAAAACAAATAAATTTCTTTGACTAGAAAAAGGAATGCAATCTTCCACCGATAACAATAAGCTTCATTAAATATAATGGGCTTTGTTTTGATAGTAAGATGCATGGATAGAGCTGTTAAAATGTTAATTGAGTTTTCTCTGTGCTCTAACTGAGAAAACCCCAGGGTTCTTCAAAAGCTTATGAAAGGTTTTTGAACAAGAAGATCAATAGTAGGGGATACAAACCCCTTAGAGATAATTAGTACATTATAGTTGATGTGTTCCTGCAATAGGCAGTTTGGGGAGGCTATTACTTATTAAATTTATATCTTGCTTTTGCTCCAGGAATTCAAGGTGTCATGCATAGCATCCATCTTTCACTTTTTCCTCTACAAAACAAAAAACAAAAAACGTGCCTATGAGGTAAATTGGGTGGAGAGCGAAGGGCTAGCAAAGTCACCGAATGAGGGTGGTCTTGAATCTGGATCTCCCTGTTCCTGGTCCAACACCTACACTCCACCACATCTGAGAAGTAGGATATACTTTGCATTATTTTAAGGTATTTTTTGATAAGTAATCTAATGAGTAGACATTGTCTTTTAGATTATGTCAGGGATCAGAATCCTTGATCTGTGACAGAATTTTGAGATGGACTTGTAGGAATACATTTTAAGGAAAGGATGCTTTGCAGGTATAATTAATTCATTTTCTCTGTTAGTTCCTCCTCCTCCTCCTCCTCCTCCTCCTCCTCCTCCTCCTCCTCCTCCTCCTCCTCCTCCTCCTCCTCCTCCTTTGGTTTTCTGTAGGAGGTGAGCAGGCTGAGTCTGAGGGCAGAGTTAAACACATCATCAGTTTGGAATCATTGCACAACCACAAGAGAAGTCTCATGAATTCCATTGACCCTTATCTAGTGCCAATTGGTTTCTCTGTTAGTAGACCAGATTCTTTTGTATAGGTAGCAAAATAAGCTCTTAACGCTTTGAACTCAACTCCTGTTCTTGGTTTCTTGTGCCTGACATTTTCCTTGTCTTCTAGATTAATTTCTGACTATTTTATAATGGTTCTAGATCTTCTTTCCCCTATCTTCTATCCTTTTCCTTGAATCATTGATACTAGATAGAAGCAGGTAAACCTTTGGTGGGTATAAGGTCAAGGTTGACTCAGCCTTCCATCCTTCCGAAGTGGGTAAAATGAGGACCCAGATTGTTGGGGGCAATATGCTGACTCCGTGAACCGCTTAGAGAGGGCTGTAAAGCACTGTAAAGTGGTATATAAGTCTAAGTGCTATTATACTTAGCGTTTTGAAGGAAGGATGAGCAGAACAATGGTGGAATTATAAGAAGCAATGGGCAGGTTTGCATCACACATAGATGGGCAGTGTCAATACTTTTTCCCCTCATTACTTCATGTTTCCCATCTCAAAAATTTGGGAAATTATGGAGTTATTTTTAATTGTCGCAGATAGAGGGGAGGGACATCAAAAAGAATCAAGAACATGATTTCTCACTATTTTTTTAGAATTATAATGTTCTAAATACACCTAAGAATATTTTCTGTTTCTTCCTGAATCCTATTCCTTTGCAGCTCAGTAGAATGAATTTCCACCAGTTGTCTAACACCACAAATGTTTTTACAATGATGTTCTTTTAACACAGGGGTGTCAAACTCAATTTCATTGAAGGCCACATCAGGGTTGTGTTTTACCTCGGGAGGCTGGGGTGGGCGTGGCCAGAATGGGCATGGCCAGCTCAATGTCACTCGTGTTAGGGGCACCTGTGGTGGCCAAGTGCTAAGGCAGGACTTCCCTCAGACCCTTCCCATGTGCAGCCCACAAGCTCTGTTTTTGCTGGCAGAGGGCTGCAGGAGGCCATTGCAGCCAAAAATGGAGACTGGGAGAGCCGTGCGCGGCCCTCTCAAGCTCTGTTTTTGCTGGCAGAGGCAATGTGGGCTGGTCCTTCGCTTTTTCCAGGATGGGCCCGTGGGCCAGATCTAAGCACCCAACGGGCCAGATTCGGCCCACGGGCCTTGCGTTTGCTACTCCTGTTTTAACATCTTTACAATGGTTTCTTAAAGTTTTGTTTTCCCTCTTTTTCATTTCTCTCTCTCTTGACTTTCCTCCCAATGTTTCTTGCCTTCAGAATGTGCGAAATTAAAAAAAAAAAAGGAAAAGAAAACAAATTAATATGGAGTTACCTGACTCAGGGGTGGGTTCTAACTTACCTCACTGCCGGTTTGCTTCCTCCCGCACCGCGTGGCCACGCCTTGTGGGCGCACATGCACTTTGCGCACGCACACATGCGCAGTGCCAAAAATTCCAAAAAAATCCAAAAGAAAAAGCCAAAAACAAGATGGCGGTGCATGCACAGTGCTGGCAACTCGGCCATGTACAGTACCGGCAACTCAGCTTCTGCACATGCACAGAAGAAAATCCCCCCCAACCCCCCCCCCCAAAAAAAAATTCCAAAAAAAAGATGGTGGCGTCCATGGACCAGCACTGACCGAACCGGCTCCGTGATGTCACCAGCGGGTTGCTACCGGTTTGGGCGAACAGGTCCGAACCGGTCCGAACCCACCTCTGACCTGACTCATATGTCTGAAAATCTCTGCAACAGAGATACACGTAGTCCTTGAGTTACTACAATTGAGCCCAACATTTATGTTGCTAAGTGAAACATTTGTTAAGTGAGTTTGTCCCATTTTACGACCTTTCTTACTACAGCTGTTAAGTGAATCATTGCATTTGTTAAGTTAGCAACATGGTTGTTAAGTGAATCTGAATTTCCCATTGACTTTGCTTGTCAGAAGGTCGCAAAAGGTGATCACATGACCTTGGGACACAGCAACGGTCATAAGTATGAACCAGTTACCAAGCATCTGAATTTTGACCATAGGGATGCTGCAATGGTCATAAGTGTGAAAAATAATCATAAGTCACTTTTTTCAGTGCCGTTGTAACGTTGAACAGTAATTAAATGAACTGTTGTAAATCGAGGACTACCTGTACTGAGACTTCCCACTAGGGCTTTCTGTCTGGCCCACAGAATCTCAACTGAGGTCTTCTCTTTTCCTCTTGCTCCTCAACTGCTTTACCAGGGATCTATCTTCAAGAGGATAAGAATTCAGGGAATTCCCTTTTATATAAACAAAAAGTTATGGAGAACAGTTGTCTCCTACTGATTTGTGTGGAGTAAGAAGATGTTTTTACCTCCAGGAGAACATGATGACTGTCCATCTTCTACATGAAGAGAGGCCATCACTTCACTGAGATATGCTAAATATGCTTCATAGTATTCCTAGCCTCCATATAAATGAAATAAGGGTACCCAGATGGAAGCATGTGGCTTTATTAGAGAGAGTTCCTTTCCTGAGGCATTTTATCCCATCCCTTTCTATATACTTGGTCCACTTGGTGTATATTTATGAGAGCTATTAGTCTAGTGGTTAAGGCACTGGGCTAGAAAACAAGAGACTGTGAGTTCAAGTCCCACCTCAGGCATGAAAGCTGGCTGGATGACTTTGGGCCAATCACCAGGAGACTCTGAGTTCTAGTCCCACCTTAGCTATCAGCTGAGTGATTTTGGCCCAATCACCAGGAGATGGTGAGTTCTAGTCCCGCCTTAGGCATAAAAGCCCGCTGGGTGACCTGGGCCACTCCCTCTCTCTCAGCCCAATCCACCTCACAGGGTTGTTGTTCTTGTAGGGAAAATAGGAGGAGGGAGGTATGTTGGATATGTTCACTGCCTTGAGTTATTTGTAAAAATAATAAAGGCAGGATACATATAAAAAAAATAAAAAAAAATATTTACGTGTAGGAAAATCTCATCCTTGGGGATGAATTCAGTATTCTACTTTGCTTTTCAGGTAATGAAACGGAGAATAGTTTTCATATTATGTGATGTATATTTTCAGCTACAAAACAGGCATAAAACATACTTACTAAAAAGATAATAAAGTTTCCTGCACACTTAAAAAAAAGTCGCACACTGATGCAAAGAGTCATAAGAAGGATGGAAAGAACTTGAGGTTTAAAAAATTTGTGTGCCTGGCATGTACAGGTAGTCCTCGACTTACAACAGTTTGTTTAGCGACCGTTCTGTTCTGACCTGGCTCCCAAACACGACAAACCCTCTGTAATTAAATCAATGATTCCTTTATTAGGAGCACCAGCAGCCCCGGCAAAAAGTCTCTCTCTCTCTCTCACAGCACAAGTCTATCCTGCAGGGAGATGAATAAGTTGTCTGACACATCTATTCATCTCTGCCCCCTGCCTTTTATCCTCAGAGATAGGGTGGGGCTTCGCTAGCAGTGGTGGCTCTTCCATCCCAAGGATCAGCCCATAGATTTCCACTGCTCTCCTCTTCTCTGCCTTCTGCGCATCTGCGTGTCAGGCACTGGACCCAGCTGTTCCTCCTCTTCCTCATCAGTCACCTCCAGACCTGGGGACTGTTGACTCTCCATCTGAGGGCTGATGGACTGCCCAGGCTCCACCTCTGTCTCTATCTCTGACAGCTCCATTCCCACTTCCCCCTTGGAGCTCTCAGGTTGCCTTGATTCTGACCCTGACTCCCATGCCACTTCCTCATCTGATTCGGCTGCTGGAGGGGCCAACGCGACCAACACGCCACAACACATTCAAAGTTATAAAGGCACTGAAAAAAGTGACTGATGACTGTTTTTCACAATTACGACCTTTGCAGCATCCCCATGGTTCACGTGATCAAAATTCAGATTCTTGGCAACTGGTTCATATTTATGACCGTTGCTGTGTCCCAAGGTCATGTGATCACCTTTTGCTACCTTCCAACGAGCAAAGTCAATGGGGAAGCCAGATTCGCTTAACAACCGGATTGCTAACTTATCAACTGCAGTGATTCACTTAACAACTGAGGCAAGAAAGGTCATAAAATGGGGCAAAACTCACTGAACAAATGTCTCACTTAACAGCAGAAATTGTGGGCTCAATTATGGTCGTAAGTCGAGGACTACCTGTATTGATGAGGATCGCGGTATCCTGGGGTCATGTGATCATCATTTGCGACCTTTTCAGCCAACTTCTGACAAGCAAAGTCACTGGGAGAAACAGGGGTCATTTAACAGTTATGTGATTCATTTATCCAATGCAGTGATTTGCTTAACAACCATGGCAAAAAAGATTGTAGAATTGGGTGTGGGCTTATTGAACATCTGTCTTCTTGTTCCATTTGTGGTTGTAAGTCAAGGACTGCCTTTATTAGTCCTTAGGAAAGAAAGAGCAGAAAAGCAGAAATCTGATCCACAGCATTCATTAAATAAACTACTCAAGGCTTCTGTGTTGTTTAATTTATCCTAGCTATCTCTGATCTTAAATAAAAACAAAAGACCATCTTGAGATCAACCTATATAAGTGGGAGTATGATGTGAAGTAATAGGTTAGAAAAGGAGAAGTTAATCATATTCTCCCTTTTGCTGTTTGCAAATTGCCTTCAAACACCTTTGAATGGAAAGGGCAGAATTAATTGATTTTGAGATGGGGTGGGAAGTGGACTCCCTACGTTCAGCTTTGAAAATTACATTAAACTGTAAGCAATAGAGATGCCAGGACAATAAGAACAGAAAAGCAGAAACTGAATAGAAAAATCGGCACCAAAAATAAAACCACTTTGAGTATATGTGTGTGTGTGTGTGTGTGTGTGTGTGTGTGTGTGTGTGTGTGTGTGTGTGTGTGTGTGTGTATATATATATATATANACCACCTGGTAACAGTGACATCATGGTACAGAAAAGAGAGATCATACTCTACACGGAGTTGACTTTGAAGAGTCTACAAAAAATGTTAAGCAGGTGGAAAATGTATAACATCAGGTGTTTTACGAGAACTGGGATGTAATCATCCATTTTAGAACTCGGTAAAAGTATCTGAGAGTAATTTAATTCAGAAGCTTTTAAGAACCGTGTCCTTCTATTCAAAATGGCTGAACTCACCCCATCAGGTTAGGGAATTTATGCAGTCACTCTGATTATAATCCTTAATCAATTATCTAATAACTTATGACCATTTATTTACCAAATTTATATACCGTCCATCTCACTAAGTGACTCTGAGTGGTTTACAAGTAAAAAACAACAACCCAATACATCCTTACAAAAATAGACAGTCAAAAAGATTGAGAGAGTGTCTTCAAATATCCTGAGGGTCACATACCACTCTTGGATTGGAACTTCATGCTAGTTTACTGAATCATGTCTTAATGCTTTTCCAGAGGGCTGGTGCCCAACTTCACCTCAGAAGGAAGATGTTCCATAGAGTGAAGGCCAAATATGGCTTTTTAAGGCTCATGCATCGGCATCAGAGAGGTGGGTTCCTCCCGGTTCGGACCGGTTCACCCGAACTGGTAGTGACCTGCTGGTGATGTCACGGATCTGGTTCGGTCGGTGCTGGTCCGTGGGCGCCACCATATATTTTTTGATTTTTTAAAATTTTTTTTTTATTTTTTTCTGGTTTTTTTTTTCTTCTGCGCATGCGCAGAAGCCGAGTTTCCGGCACTGTGCATGTGTCACCATCTTGTTTTTGGCTCTCTTTTTTTGGAATTTTTTTGGGATTTTTTGGCACTGCGCATGCGTGCGGGCGCGGCCACACGGCGCGGGAGGAAGCAAACCGGCAGCGAGGTAAGTTAGAACCCACCCCTGATCAGCATGCATATTTTCCAACGACACAGACTGAGACGGGAAGATCATTTTATTATAATTTATTCAGAATGTTCTGATTAAAGGGGATCCCTCTTGTTCAAAGAGGGAACCCCCAAGAACCATCTTACATTCCATTTTATAGTTAAGACATCAAAGAAAATTACAAGAGAAAAACTAATTGGACAGGACAAAAGTAACTTCCCCTTTGCATAGGAAATCAGTTACATGTAGTCAAACATGTTACTTATTTACACACATGTTCATTTAAATGAAGTCTGATGAAAGAAGAGGCATAAATTTTAAGATTTTTATGAGGAAAAAAGTTGTTTGGAGTTCACGAAGAGACAAACCAGATACCCGCAAGCTTTCTCTTATCAACAAACTCCAGACATCCTACCATATAAAATCAAACATGGTCCTATCCCACCCTGAACTGGAGAACAAAAAATAGTTTTTTATCTTTTCAGTTGAGGAGTGTTAGAAGTTATCAATCAATCCAGTCTGCGAGGGTCTGAAAACATCATTTAAAAGAGAGAAAAATCAATTAAATTAAAATACAAAATAATTATGTTAGTTAGCAAGAATAACAATACGACAAAATCCATGTTATTGGTACTACAAAGTCCATCTTGTGTGGCCTGCAGGGGTCAACAGCAGAGAAGTCTCTCCTCCTAGATTTCACTAGTCAAAATTCTTTAGCCGATGGGGTCTATAATTTGCTCTTCTAGCCTGACCAGGTGGAACAGGTCAATGTAATAAGGATGAGATGGTTTCTCAGGTAACCTGGACCATGCCATGAAGGGCTGTAAAGGTAATAACTGACAGCCTGAATTGGATCCAGAAGCAAACTGGCAACCAAGCAGCTCATGAAGTGTTACATACGTTGCTCTAAGGGTGCCCAGATGCATTCCGCATCTGCTGCAGCTTCCAGATACTTTACAAGGGTAGCCCATGTATATCATATTGCAGTAGTCCTTATGAAAAAGGATTAGGGAATTTAGGATGATTCAGATTAACAGAGTTGGAAGGGACCTTGTAGGTCATCTAGTCCAACCCCCCCGCCCAAGCAGGAGAACCTACACCCTAGATGGCGAACCTATGCCACGCGTGCCAGATGTGGCACACAGAGCCTTTTCTGTGGGCACGCGCACAGTCACTTCGTCTCCGCTCGGCAAAAAAAAAGCAGCTTCTTTTCCTGCAGAGATGCCTGTGTTGGTATGCCCCGCCTCCCCGCCAGCCAGCTGGGCTTCTTCAGGCACTTAGCTTGGAACCTATTAGCTCCACCCCACCCTCTACCTCAGCGAGTGGCGCACAAAAGTTCGTCCGGGCTCCACCAGAGACGGAGTTTTCAGGAGGCCGATCCAGCACCCGGGCTAGCTTCAACACAAGCGTTCATTCTTGGCTTTGAGATTCCTAACTGCAATGGGCAGCAAAGCTAGGTTTGTCCCCCTGTGCTGATCCGGCAGACAAAATAGGAAAAGGGGGCGGAGAGAAACAGTCCCGTTGCCAAGCTGCGCGCGGGTCGGAAGGGGGCAAAAATTCCAACTTCAGCCTCCTGGTGCGGCGTGGGGCTTTGGGAGAAAGCTGGAAGGAAGCACCACTGGCTCGCTCACGTTCTCCATCCCCAGTCTAGCTTGACACAGACGGCAACACAGCTCACATTGCCCTTTCCAAGCCCACTGTCAGTGAAGCTGGGCGCCGGTGAGGACTGGCTTTTTCCCTAGCTTTGTCCAGCTGTGGGGGGGGGGACGGATGGGGGCCTGGGGCAAACTAGACTAGGAAAGCTGGCTGTGAGAGGAAGAGAAGCCGTGTGAGCCAGACCCAGACACTTCCCAAGTCCCTGAATCCCAGAAGCAGCAACCTGAGGCAGAAGTGGGCAGCATTCCTGCAGGCTGCCGTTTCTGTGTGCTAACGCTGCTGTTCCCTTCTTTGCATGGGCTCCCCCAGCAATGGGAATTGAAACGGAGAAGGGGGTGGCGTTCCTGCATGCTGCCGTTTCTGTGTGCTAACGCTGCTGTTCCCTGCTGGGGGATCCCATGCAAAGAAGGAAACAGCAGCGTTAGCACACAGAAATGGCAGCATGCAGGAAGGCCACCCCCTTCTCTGTTTCCATTCCCATTGCTGGGGGACCCCATGCAAAGAAGGGACCAGCAGCGTTAGCACACAGAAACGGCAGCCTGCAGGAATGCTGCCCACTTCTGCCTCAGGTTGCTGCTTCTGGGATTCAGGGACTTGGGAAGTGTCTGGGTCTGGCTCACACGGCTTCTCTTCCTCTCACAGCCAGATTTCCCAGTCTAGTTTGCCCCAGGCCCCCATCCGTTCCCCCCCCCCGACAGCTGGACAAAGCTAGGCAAAAAGCCAGTCCTCACCGGTGCCCAGCTTCATCGACAGCGGGCTTGGAAAGGGCAATGTGAGTTGTGTTGCTGTCTTTGTCAAGCTAGACTGGGGATGGAGAATGTGAGCGAGCACCGAGGAGACCGCGGAGGAGGGAAGCCAGGCAAAGGGGCAAGCGAGGGGCATCTGCAGCATGCCAGCTTTCCCAGTCTAGTTTGTCCCAGGCCCCCCTCCATTCCCCCCCCCCCCGACAGCTGGACAAAGCTAGGCAAAAAGCCAGTCCTCACCGGTGCCCAGCTTCATCGACAGCGGGCTTGGAAAGGGCAATGTGAGTTGTGTTGCTGTCTGCATCAAGCTAGACTGGGGAGGGAGAGAGCGTGAGCGAGCCAGCAGTGCTTCCCTCCAGCCTTCGCCCNTCTCTCTCTCTCTCTCTCACACACACACACACACACACACACACACACACACACACACAGGTGGGATCTTTCTTTCCTCCCAGCCCCCTTCTGCCCTACCCACCAGAGACCCCAGGATTCCCTCCCCAACCCTGCCTGTCTCATACAGGCACCACCCACATGACTGATGTAGAGTTGGCCACGCCCACTCAGTCACATGACCACCCCCCCAGCCACACTCACCAGGTCATTAAGAAGAACAAGTTGGCACTTTGCGATAAATAAGTGGGTTTGGGGTTGCAGTTTGGGCACTCGGTCCCTAAAAGTTTTGCCATCACTGCCCTACACCATTTCTGACAGATGGCAGTCCAGTCTCTTCTTGAAAGCTTCCAGTGATGAAGCTCCCACAACTTCTGAAGGCAACGTCTGTTCCATTGGTTGATTGCTCTCACTGTCAGAAAATTTATCCTTATTTCCAGGTTCAATCTCTCCTTGTTCAGTTTCCATCCATTCATTTAAGCCAATGGAATTATAATGCATACTTTTTCCATATTGTTACCTCTTCCTCGTTATCCTTTTCTTTTCTTTCTTCCTTGTGCATTTAATAGCAAATATCTGATCTCTTTTATAGTCCTCCTTGTTTCCCAGGGCAGCTGCCATAACAACAAGTGGCATAAAAAGGAGAATAACCTTTATGACAAGCAGTATATACTCCCCCACACAAACATTATAAGTGCATATCCACAGAACATCTTCTATATGATCAGTAGATGTTATGTTAGCAGAAACTATGGCTTCCGTTTAATTATTTTTCAGTCTTTTCATATTCTTTATCTTCTTTATCTTCCTTACTTTTCCTTTAACTGCAAAACTGAAAATATCTTATATCTGTAAACAGTTACGTACTGACGCACCGAGTACGTATTTGCATACCCGCCGCTGATTGGTTTAGTCAGCGGCGGGAGAATTGAACCGATGTCACTGGCCAGCAGGCTGCAGGGAGACCCATAAAAGCGGTTTCCCTGCCGCCAGCCGGCAGTCCGTACTGAGCTGTTGCTGACTACTAATAAAGGTGCTGAACTGTTCCTACGTCTCGGCTATTCTTTCCACGCGAATCTAACACAAACCATTTCCTAGCAAAGCCGAAGCAATCCTAGGTTGCATTAACAGAGGGACAGAAGCAAGATCACATGGAGTATTAGTACCGCTTTATAAAGCCTTAGTAAGACCACACTTAGAATACTTCATCCAGTTTTGGTCACCACAATATAAAAAAGATGTTGAGACTCTGGAAAGAGTGCAGAGAAGAGCAACAAAGATGATTAGGGGTCTGGAGGCTAAAACATATGAAGAACGGTTGCAGATTTGGGTTTGACTAGTCTAGTGAAAAGAAGGACGGGTGACATGACAGCAATGTTCCAATATTTGAGGGGCTGCCACAAAGAAGAGAGGGTCAACCTATTTTCCAAAGCAACAGAAGGCAAGACAAGAAACAATGGTTGGAAACTAATCAAGGACAGAAGCAACCTAGAACTAAGGAGAAATTTCTTAATAGTGAGAACAACTAACCAGTGGAATGCCTTGCCTTCAGCAGTTGTAGGTGCTCCATCACTGGAGGCTTTTAAGAAGAGACTGGACAGCCACTTGTCTGTAATGGTGTAGGATCTCCTGCTTGAGCAGGGGGCTGGACTAGAAGACCTCCAAGGTTCCTTCCGACTCTGTTATTTTGTTATTCTGATTGATTATGTGCCATCAATTTGTTTTCGACAAATTGTTTTTTCAGGTCCCCCAAAGGTGCACTGATTATCGCTGCAACTGAGTCTGTCCACCTTAATGTTGGTCTTCCTTTCCTTCTCTTTCCTTCCACTTTTTTCAGCCTTAGAGCCTTCTGCAGAGATCTAGCTCTTCACATAACATGTATGAAATAGAATAATTTCAGCCTGTTCAATTGTGCCTCAAGCGGGAAGTTAGATTCCTAATTCATTTCAACTCAGGGTTGATTTATTCTTAACTGTAAAAACAACATCCTTCCTTCTTTGTTTTTCATGTCCCGAGTAATAAACAGCATGAACTTCTGACTGACAGTATCCAATTACAGCCCATTTCAATTTGCTGGTGCCTAAGACGTCAATTTGTAGTCATTTCATTTCATCTTTCATTAGGTTGAGTTTTCCTGTGCTTCTTATGTTCCATGTTCCTATTATAATTCTATCTTTGCAGCTTCAGATTTTTCTTTTCATTTATGGCAATATTGGCAACTAGACATCCTGAAGGCTTTAATGTAACCACATCATCAACACCATTAGTACTCCAAAAGTTCCTCAGTTCTCAATAGCACATTGAATCAATGCCATCTGACGTGAGAGGCCCATCATCTGGTACTATATCATCCATCATATTGCCCAAAAGGTGCTTTTTCAGGAGGCAACTGGACTTTCTTTTTTTTTCTTTTGAGGACGTTTTGCTTCTCATCCAAGAAGCTTCTTCAGTGGGGAATGGAAGGATTTATATTCCTTGCAGACAGCTGGTAATTTGATCCTTTTAGAGGATCCTTGAAGCACTTGGAGGTTTATCTGTGTCCTCAGGGTCACCTGAGTAGTGCTCCTGGTTCCTGTTGTCTGCAATTTTTTCTTCTCTGGAAATCCATTCCTACTTCCATACCATTCAAAGGGTGTTCATCCCAAATTGTATAGCTAAAAGTCTGTAGAGATTCTCAGTCATCCAGGTCATGGTTGTCCCAAAGGTGCTTTTTCAGGAGGCAGCTGGACTTTCTTGTTTTTACTTTTGAAGACATTTTGCTTCTCATCCAAAAAGCTTCTTCAGCTCTGACAGGATAGTGGGGAATGGAAGGATTTATACTCCTTGCAGACAGCTGGTAATTTGCATCCTTTTAGAGGGTCATTGAAGCACTTGGAGGTTTATTTCTTCTAAAAGGATGCAAACTACCACCCTGTCAGAGCTGAATAAGATTCTTGGATGAGAAGCGAAATGTCTTCAAAAGAAAAACCAAGAAAGTCCAGTTGCCTTGTGAAAAAGCACCTTTGGGACAACCATGACCTGGATGACTGAGAATCTCTACAGACATCCATCATATTCTATTTTCTACCTGTGTGGTTTTCTTGGTTGATGCTTTTGCCAATGCCATTAAACTGATTATCTATCTCTGGCATCTTCCTATATCGCTACTTCCCCAAATAGGTGCCTACTTCTTTTTAACTGGGCAGCTGGAATGGCCTTCATGCCTTGCTGAAAATGTCTATTCTTGGCATACAGAATAACAGAGCTGGAGAGCACCTTGGAGGTCTTCTAGTCCAACCCCCTGCTTAAGCAGGAAACCCTATACCATTTCAGACAATTGGTTGTCCAATCTCTTCTTAAAAACCTTCAGTGTTGGAAGGACTCACAACTTCTGGAGACAAGCCTTTCCACTGTTTAATTGTTGCAATTGTCAAGAAAGTTCTCCTTAGTTCTAGGTTGTTTCTCTCCTTGATTAGTTTCCATCCATTGCTTTGCTCATTTTTCCGAGGAATACTCCACACCCCCTGCCACAATGAGGCAGCCCAAAAGGACTTGGGGTGAGGAGGAGTAAATTCTTCAGTGAACTGATATCCTATACTTTTTTTACATGCTGTTGCCAAGTGCCCAAATTTTGATCACGTGACCATGGGGATCGGGGGTGGGTTCTAACTTACCTCGCTGCCGGTTTGCTTCCTCCCACGCCACGTGGCCATGCCTCGTGGGCACACGCGCGCTTTGTGCGCGCGCGCATGCACAGTGCCGAAAGATAAAAAAAATCCCCCCGCCAAAAGCCAAAAACAAGATGGCGATGCATGCGCAGTGCTGGAAACTCGGCTTCTGCGCATGCGCAGAAGAAAAAAATAAATAAAAGATGGCGGCGTCCATGGACCAGCACCGACCGAACCGGCTCTGTGACGTCACCGTGACGTCACCAGTGGGTTGCTACCAGTTCGGGCGAACCGGTCAGAACTGGGAGGAACCCACCTCTGATGGGGATGCTAAAACAGTAATAAGTGCAGGGACTGGTTGTAAGTCACTTTTTCACTTTGCTGTTGTAACTGTAAATGGTCACTAAGTGAATGTTTATAAGTTGAGGACTGCCTTTATTGGCTCCTTTAATTAGAATTGCTAATGACATCTATTGCTGTTTCCATTATTTTCGAAACGGGAAGTAAAAAAAAAACCACTACCCAACCCTGCCATATACTCTAAAGCCCCCAAACCCATCTCCCTCTTGTTTCTTTCTCAACTTCTTCACAAACTCTTATAAAGTGTGGATTAGGGTTTTCCTGTGAACCCAATGAGGCTGAAACAAAGGGTATATATATGTGTTCACTTTGTAAGGCAAAAAGAAATATTTGCTAATTATGCATGACTTGAGACACTTTTCTGAAGCCCCTTATCTTGAGGCCTTGATAATATGCAAATATATTTAAATTAAAACTATTAAAAGTCTAACCATTAATCAGTGGTAAAAAAAGTCTTGAAACTAAGGACACTGCTAATAGATTGCACCTAGGGGGGGTTAAGGAGTTGCTTCTGAATTATTTAATCAAACCCAGATCCTATAGACCAATAGCAACTCCCATGAATTCCCTTATATCCTTTAACAGGCAGCCCCTAGCAATGGAGGCCATCAAGAAAACCATTTTGTGCGTGAATCTTCGCTTGTGTTTTCAAAAGGGTGCCTGGGATTGCTTGGATAAGGCCTATCGAAAAAGCAGAGCAGGCTAATACCTCAATCATTAGGTAATAACAGTGATAATGGAATATGAAAATGTGTTAGTTTACATCCATTTGCACCCAACGTGCGTAATTAATATTTTAGATGACTGTTTTGAAAGAGAGAATTCAGGTGGGATTGTGATAATTGAGAGAGATAAAAGCCTGTTGACACCCACAAGGCAGACGTGTTTTGATTGGGGATAAATATGAATAAAATTGCTGCAGGGCAACCTTCTTCTCCTTCACCACCTTGTGCTTGGTTGCATGGAGAATAAATTTAAATGTCAGAACTTTTCAGTTGCTCTAAGTGGCTCTCTGTGGAGCTGAATATACAGGCCAGAGAATGCTGTTTTCAACCTATGGATGAGAGTCTCATTACTGAGAGCAGAGAAGTGCAAAAAGGCAAGATGGCTTCTAAGGGTCTGCTTGGGATAGACATAAAAAAGAGGCCAGGTTTTGATTGCATAGTTGTGGCTGCCATCTTGACTTTGTTGTCCTTCACCTGATAAAGGGAGTCAACCTATTCTCCAAAGCACCTGAAGGCAGGACAAGAAGCAATGGATGGAAACTAGTCAAGGAGAGAACCAACCTAGAACTAAGGAGAAATTTCCTGATAGTCAGAACAATTAATAAGCGGAATGACTTGCCTCCAGAAGTTGTGGGTGCTTCATCACTGGAGGTTTTTAAGAAGCGATTGGACAATCATTTGTCTGAAATGGTATAGGGTCTCCTGCTTGAGCAGGTGGTTGGACGAGAAGACCTCCAAGATCCCTTCCAACTCTGTTATTCTGTTCTGACCTTTTCTGTTGACAGTTTCTGGGCCACAAAGAACATTTTTTTAAATTAAAATGTTAGATGTTTTTTTAAAAAATACCAAAAATTAGATTAGTTTTTGTAGTAATACCTGTAGATATTTCTTTACAGAAACAGCCAGCTGATTTTTGGGCCTTCTGGGCCCACTGGGAGTCAGGAAACAGGCTGTTTCCAGCCTCCGGAGTGGGTGGGGAAGGCCCATTTTTTGCTCTCCCAAGCTCCAGAGCCTTTCTAGGAGCCTGGGGAGGGCAAAAACGGCCTTCCCCACCCCCCTGGAGGTCCTCCGGAGGCCAGAAACGTTCCTTTTGCCGACTTCCGGTTGGCCCGGAAGTCCCGTTTTTTTTTGCTCTCCCCAGGCTTCAGAGCCTTTCTAGGAGCCTGGGCAGGGTGAAAATGGCCTTCCCCCCCCAGAGGTCCTCTGGAGGCCAGAAATGGCCCATTTCCCAACTTGAAACGGGCCATTTCTGGCCTCCAGAGGGCCTCCGGGGGGGGAGGCCGTTTTCGCCCTCCCCAGGCTCCTAGAAAGGCTCTGAAGCCTGGTGAGAGTGAAAAACGGGCATGCCATCGCGTGCCGGGAGCGGGGGGGTGTCACGTCCACATGCGCGGGGGTCCGCATGGAATTATGGGTGTGGGCACGCGCGCGTGTGACCCACCCGCGCTCCCCCCTTTTGGCACACGAACCAAAAAAGTTTCGCCATCACTGCCCTATACCATTTCAGACAAATGATTGTCCAACCTGTGTCCCCAACCTGTGGGCCATGGTCCACTAGTGGACTGTGGAAATGGGCGGTGAGTGCATGCCTGCGCACATGCATCCTCACTTGCACAAGCAGTTGACAAGCATATGTGCACGTGCTCAGTAGGCACATGTGCACGCCACTCGTGCAAATGGAGTTGTGCACAGTGCCCGGGCGCTTACCGTCCACTTGCGTGAACCATCATATCCCCCACCAGCCCACAAAGCCAGAAATGTTGGTGAACTCTGTTCTAGTCCAACTCCCTGCTCAAGCAGGAGACCCTATAACATTTCAGACAAATGGTTGTCCAATCTCTTCTTGAAAACCTCCAATGATCAATATCCACAACTTGTAAAGGCAAGCTGTTCCATTGGTTGATTGTTCTCACTGCCAGGAAATTCCTCCTTAGTTCTAGGCCGCTTCTCTCCTTGATTAGTTTCCATCCATTGCTTCTTGTCCTGCCTTCAGGTGCTTTGGAGAATAGGTTGACCCCCTCCTGTCTGTGAGAACCCCTCAAATATTGGAAGACGGTCACCTCCTAGTCCTTTGTTAGACTATACACACCCACTAAATTATATAATGTTGGGCTTGTATTTTCTTCATGGGTGCCTGTATCTCTGATACAACTGATGTTCTTGTTTTCTTTCAGACAAATCTGGAAGCCATATGGATTGCTATCAAACTACACTTCTACCAAAATATCTGCTAAAACCAAGGGAGGAATAGGAGAGGAGAATGTGAGAATTTGCAATCCTGAGATTTGTTTAAGACAGGGGTTGGCAACCTTAAACACTCAAAGAGCCATTTGGACCTGTTTCCCACAGAAAAGAAAACACCGGGAGCCACAAAAACCTTTTGACACCTAAAATGAAGATAACACTGCATATATCGTTTTTTACCTTTATGCTATGTATATAAAAAAAGCTATAGTGTGTTGCATTTATGTAATCAATGCACTGCTACAGAGAAAACAAATTTTTATTTCTGCATGCAACAAAACATTTTGAACTCTGAAAAAAAAAAGATGGGTCAAAAAGCTCAATAAATTACGTGCCGGTGGGTGTCGCACATTGGCGGTTGTGACGCATGTTTTGAGCGACAGGGAGCCACAGCAGAGGGATGAAAGAGCCACATGCGGCTCCAGAGCCACGGGTTGCAGACCCCTGGTCTAAGACATCATCAGGGTCTTTGGCATTCCCGTATCCACTAAATTGCGTAGCATTTAGGAAAAAGATAGAAAAGGAGGGGAACCGTTTCCTATGATGGGAAAACAAGCATTTCTAACCAGTAACACTATTAATTGTGTAGGAACATGACCACATATAAATCCAGGCTGCCCTTTTGCAAAGCTGCATGACAGGCATATCAACGCCTCTTTAAAGCTCTAATTTTCCCTAGAAAATTGTGAACTGCTAAACATTTAATAGCATGCTGGTACATAACCTTGTGAAATGTTTTGTTCTGTGTCAGTCTTTAGAAAATCTGCCCGCCAACCTTTTAGTTTAGAGTATTATGTTTTCATCGCAAATACACCCACAGACACACAGAGTACTATCCCCTTTCATGTCTTTCTCTGAAACTGATGTTCTGGTGTAACTCTTGGTTGGATGATACTTCTCCTTTGCTCCAGATTTAAGTTATGTTGGGTTTAATCACATTCCCATTAATTTTTGAATATTTAAAAGCATTTCACAAGCCTTAGCAAGACAGAAAAAATTAACAAACATATTTCATACATGCATAACAAAATGCAGTCAGGTTTTCCCCTGTTGCCGTCACTCAGCTGAACACCTAATCCTCATAATATTGTCTTATTTATTTTTATTTATTTATTTTATTTGTCAAGTACGTATTTGGTAATATACATAGATATAACATTATTTATATACATAAGATGGGTACAAATAAAAGGGAACGTTTGGACAGGGACGGTAGGCACGTTGGTGCGCTTATGCACGCCCCTTATGTCTGAATATATTTATCAATGTAGTATGGCTGCAGTATTATTATTATCCTTCGCATCTTCTCTACTGCCCCTCTTATTGGTATCATTATTATGATTATTATTACTCTGTTGCTACACTGAGAGGCTCTACACTGGAGACAAATTCTTTGTCTAGTCACATTTGACCAAATAATTCTCTTCTCTTCTCTTCTCTTCTCTTCTCTTCTCTTCTCTTCTCTTCTCTTCTCTTCTCTTCTCTTCCCATCCCATCCCATCCCATCCCATCCCATCCCATCTTATCTTATCTTATCTTATCTTATCTTATTATCTTATCTTATCTTATCTTATCTTAGCTTATCTTATCTTATCCTTCTGCCCTTCAGTAACAAAGCCAACTCTTGGATGACCATGCTGTAGACAGATCTAAAGAATTTTGCTGGTGGCCCATGCCATAAAAGTTGCTACTACATACCACACTAATCATCCCTCAGCAATGTGCTACT
>QLTV01001159.1:2112987-2126048 GCA_003457575.1 Thermophis baileyi | reverse complement strand
ATCTATCTATCTATCTATCTATCTATCTATATCTATATCTATATCTATATCTATATCTATATCTATATCTATATCTATATCTATATCTATATCTATATCTATCTATCTATCTATCTATCTATCTATCTATCTATCTATCTATCTATCTATCTATCTATCTACTATCTATCTATCTATCTATCTATCTATCTATCTATCTATCTATCTATCTATCTATCTATCTATCTATCTATCTATCTATCTATCTATCTATCTATCTATCTATCTATCTATCTATCTATCTATATAAGGTCAGACCTGCAGCATTCAAGAACTTAGAGATTTGGAGGGAATTACATTCTTTCTCTTCATATTGCTCATGATCAATTCCTAGTATCTGTTTCTCACCATGGATAGGCCAGGGGTGGGTTCTAACTTACCTCGCTGCTGGTTCGCTTCCTCCCGCGCCGCGTGGCCGCACCTCGTGGGCATGTGCGTGCTTTGCGCGCGCACCCATGCGCAGTGCCAAAAAATAAAAAAAATCCCCGCCCCAAAAAAGCCAAAAACAAGATGGTGACGTATGCGCAGTGCCGGAAACTTGGTTTCTACGCATGCGCAGAAGAAAAAAAAAATAAACATCCCCCCCCCAAAAAAAATTCCCCCAATTTTTTTTCAAAAAAAAAAAAATCCCCAAAAAAGATGGCGGCGTCCACAGACTGGCACCGACCGAACCAGCTCTGTGATGTCACTGTGACATCACCAGCAGGTCGCTACCGGTTCAGGCAAACTGGTCCGAACCGGGAGGAACCCACCTCTGGGATAGGCTAAGGTGTTCTTGATCTTTCTAGCTGTGTTCACACAACACACTTAATTTAGATACTGAATTAATTCATTTTCTGGGTTTGCACAATATTCATGGAGAACAAGTCTACCTTGTGTTGTCTCTAGGTTGGGCCAGGATGTCTGCAAATATCAGCTGTAGAGGAACAAGTACAGGAACATGCGAAGAACCCATTTCTCATACATGTGCACCTCTGAGGTATTTGGTTGGCCACGGTGAGAAACGAAAGATGAGTCTTGACTTGATCCAGAAAAACTATTCTTACAATTAAGTTTTGTACGTTGCATACAACAAAAACATTAACTACTAGTTTTTCACTTGATATGGTTGTCTGTATTTTTCAGTAGGGCTGTTTAGTCCCAAGCTTGCCAAAATGTTACCTCTCCTTGTACCATCATCTCTGCTTTCTCCCTGTCTTCTTATCTTCCCATTTAATCCTTTCAGGACAGAACTGCGTCTCTTGGGGGGGGGGAATGTTACCTTGCCACACCAGCTATGCTTCACTAGATGCCAGTCTGCCATACATAATGGGGGGAGGGGAGTTGCAGGGTGGCAAAGGGTTGGGATAAAGGGCAATCAAAACTACACATTGTGCCATCTCGTGAGAGCCACTGGCTGGTCCAAAGTCACATCGTGGAATGCAACACCCTCCACCCGCCAAGCCACCGGAACTACCAAAACAATTGTCTAGTCTAATGAAGAGAAGGACCAGGGGAGACATGATAGCAGGGTTCCAATATTTGAGGGGCTGCCACAGAGAGGAGGGGGATCAAGCTATTTTCCAAAGCACCTGAAGGACAGACAAGGAATAATGGATGGAAACTGATCAAGGAGAGATTCAACCTAGAAATAAGGAGAAATTTTCTGGCAGTGAGAACAATCAACCAATGGAACAGAAGTTGCCTTCCAAAGTTATGGGAGCTTCATTACTGAAGTTTGTTTGAATGTAATTGGACATGGGGAGATACCCTGTGGGGGGGGGAAGGTGGGGAGAAGGGGAGTTAACCAGATGCTTTGGGTGCGAAAAATCAGATTTGGCTTTGCTACATTGCAGCTGCTTGGCTTTAGTAAAGTGTATTTTTACTACTGAGGGAGTGGAGAGTTTGACTGACCAAGTTGGGATGGCTTTTTCAGTAGTGGTGAAAGGGTGACGGTAGTTTTTCCTTTCCTAAATGTTTGGAAAGTGCCTTCTGCTCCTGGAGAAATGTGGATAAGTCATCCATCCAAGTTCTCTGTTCATAAATTTAATCCCAGAAGTTTGTTTCCAGCTTTAGTTTGAAATGACGTAATTATTTCATCCTGCTTCATTTTGGTGCACCCTCTGCAGCGTCCAAAAAGCACAGGAAGTTCCCATGCATGTTTTGGAGGCTCCAGAGGCTGCACAAGAATGTGCCGTGCTCTCATGTGGCCACCAGACATTATGCGAGAGGGCTGTGATCTCTGCAACCCCCCCAAAGCATGAGGATGGGTGTGCTTCCCAACACTTTTTGGAGGCCGCAAGAGCATTCTCTGACACTTCCAGGCTTTGTGCCTTAGAGAGGCATTTTTTTTTTTTAGAGAAACAAATTGAAAAATATTTATTAAATTTACATGCCACCCATCTCACTTTTTGTTTTGAATTCTTTCTCTTTTGTCTTAAGTGGGGGAATATGTGACATGCCAACCGAGTCAAGCTAGGCATTTTCTGAATTTTTGAACATGCCGAACCCCAGAGGTTTGCCACCACAGTGTTACGTTGTGGAAGGGCTGGGAAAAAGAGCAAAGCCAACTTCATTGCCCTCTTAAAAGTGACAAAGCAATGTTGCTTCCCAAAACAGTGTCAAGTGCTTCCTCAAACTTTCAGCAACGTAAAACAGGTATTTGAAGATTTAAGCAGGTCTAATAGCTATTATAGTTAAACTGTCTAGCCTAGTGTTTTTCAACTTTGAGCAGCTTGAAGATGTGCGGACTTCAACTCCCAGAATTCCCCAGCCAGCCAAACTTGAAGCTGGATGGGGAATTCTGGGAGTTGAAGTCCACACAAGATGTCAAGGTTGAGAAACATTTGTCTAGCTCATGAACTGCTTTGAGCTAAATTTACTTGTGGCAGTTGCTCCATAAGCTGGCTATGATTAGATTTCCCCCAGTTCTATTGCCTGTTTTCTCCCCATCAGTCCAACCCAAAAGTTGTGCCTGAACGACCCTTGTGCAAATTGTTTCCGAGGGGTTCATGACTATAACTTCCTCTGAGGAGAAATGGATGTGTGATATTTGTCCTCTTCCATTTTCAGACCACCCATTTAACAGATAATTGCTTTTGCCACAGTCATTGTGCGGTTTGCTTTGAACTAGAAAAACACCACTCTTGGCACCTAATTCCCCCTGTTTTTCACCAATTTGGCAGAAGATCAGTTCTCTAAATTAACTCAGCCCTAACCCAGAGCAAGCCGAGAGCTGTCACTTGTCCAAGTGAGCCTGAGACACAAATGATTTAATGGTGACAAATGTTTGGGGGTGTTCAGTGGCATTAGGCTCTCCCCCCCCTTTTTCAGTTGCAATTTACTTTATTATCTGTGTAATAACTGGTTTATGCTTAACAGCTAAGCACAAATAACAAGCATGTTGATTAAGACACCATGGAAGAGGGCCAAACAGTAATAAAGTTAAGAAGAAACCTGGACACTTCAAATTAAATGGGTTATCTGCATAATCAGAAGATGGTGGGGAGAGTTAAAATGAGTTCCTTGCTTACCTAGAGCGTTTGGAAACTTTATTGCTGGGAAGCTGGAGAATAAGAAACCAAACTCTTCTCTTATTATTATTTTCTGTAATGCTTAATTTAATTGATAAGCTGAAGAGCTTGAGGGGGAAATTGTTTCAGGAAAGAGAGTTATTAATAAGATGCACTGAGTGGGTCCCTCAGCACTCTGATCTATTTCACAGGAATGCAGAATCCTAATGAACTGGAAGATGTCTCAACGACCTGGCCCAAAGTCTCTGGCCTCTTAATGACCTTCATAGCTTGGTCTCCTGGAACATCCAGGGACACTCAACACTTTAGAGCATCTGGACTTTAATAAGCCCAGGGACCAGCTCATTAAAGCTACCTTTGCAGAAAGAATATTATTGTTGCCAAATATAGGTCTGAGCTCGGAAAATGTGTTATTAGAGGAACTCCTAACTTGGAGCCCTGAACAGCACCAGCAAGATACCTTGGTGGTGCTAATGAGCTGAGGCCATCCTCTCACTTGGATTTTTTAAAAAAATTTTATTTTTAGGAAAGAAGCTTAGAAACATATATTCTTTATTTTTGCCAGATGTCTAAAATAACTGTCTTGGTTACACACTCCCTGGAGGGATCGCAGAGATTTTCAGAGATCAGCTGTAACCATAATATTGGTTTCAAACTGGCTGAATGTGTCTGTCTGTCTGTCTGTCTGTCTGTCTGTCTGTCTATCTTCTATCATCTATCATCATCATCTACTCTGTCTACATCCATCCATCCATCATATCTATCATCTATCTGTCAGGCCGAAGCCATCTTATTTGGACACTGGAACCCTGATACTATCTGTCTGTCTATCATCTGTTCTCTCTCTGTCTATATCCATCCATCCATCCATCCATCCATCCATCCATCCATTATATCTATCATCTCTTTCTTTCATCTGTCTATCATCTGTTCTGTTTCTCTGTCTATATCTGTCCATCCGTCCATCTATCCCATCTATCATCTCTCTCTCTTTCTCTCTTTCACCTGTTCTGTCTCTCTGTCTATAACCATCTGTCCATCCATCCATCCATCCATCCATCCATCCATCCATCCATCCATCCATCCATCCATCCCATCTATCATCTCTCTCCCTTTCTCTCTCCCCTCTCTCATCTATCTGTCTGTCTATCATCTGTTCTGTCTCTCTGTCTATATCCATCCATCCATCCATCCATCCATTTTTATCTACTCTCTCTCTCTCTCTCTCTCTCCCTCCCTCCCGCCCACTCTCTCTCTCTCTCTGTCTCTGTCTCTCTGTCTCTGTCTCTGTCTCTCTCTCCATTCATTCCTTGATGCCTTGATGTCTGTCTGCTCTATTTCATTACAAAAAGATTATTTAACTATAAAGTAAAATTAGAAAGATGATAGCCATGTGGTGGTGAAAAGTAGCAGCAGCTCGAAAAGGGCAGCTTCCAGGGAAGCTGGACTTTAATCACCATGCTAGCTGGGGAATTCTGAGAGATGAAGCCAAACCTCTGGAACTTGAGGTTGAGAGGCACTGCTCTAGAATCATTTAATTTCCCAGAATGCCCTTGGGCATTCTGATCTCATAGGCATTCTTAGAAAACAAAGATGGCGGGTGGCTACAGCCTACGGCTTTGTTTATAAATGCACCTACCTTCCAGAACAAGAACATAGGAAGGTAAATTAGGCCTTGATAATGAATATCCTGAGATTCGGGATAAAGTGGGCAGAGAGGGATAATTTTACTAAAAAAGATATCTCCAGTGAGGTGGGGGAGGAGGTCAAAAAATTAAAATAGTGGTCACAACCATGGAATTGAAGCCCATCCCTTTTATATGCATTGTAAAAAAAAAAGGACTTTCATCACATCATTATGGCTAATCTTGATATTTTTGATTATTGATATTCCTCCCTGAGGACACCCCTGTTCACCCCATTTTTTCCTGGATGATCATACCCATTTTGAAACTCTTGGATGAATAAAAGATCTCTCATCTCCCCCGCAGTTATGTTATTGAACTTGGGTTGGGTCCAACCTTCGGTTTGATCCTTACTTAGAAAAGCCATTTCTAAACTCTCAGGATTAGGGGAATACAGATAGTCCTCGGTTTACGACCATAATTGAGGCCACAATTTCTGTTGCTAAGCAAGACAGTTGTTAAGTGAATTTTGCCCCAGTTTATGACTTTTCTTGCCACCGTGATTAAGCAAATCACTGCAGTTGGTAGGTTAGTAACACAGTGTCAGGCCGACAGTTGTTAAGTGAATCTGGCCTCCCCATTGACTTTGCTTGTCAGAATGTCACTAAAGGGGAATAACTCTGGACACTGCAAACATCATAAATATGAGCCAGTTGCCATGCATCCGAATTTGGATCATGTGACCATGCGGATGCGGCAATGATTGTGTGAAAAACGATCATAAGTCACATTTTTCAATGCCATGTAACTTTGAACAGTCACTAAAGGAACTGTTGTAAGTTGAGGATTACCTGTATATCAGCAGATGTGTATGTACAAATGGGAGTGATGGTAAGGAACGGTGCTTTCTTTGCAAAACAAGCCATTTTCCTTTTTTAAAAATTTTTCTTTTCAACATGAAGTGCAAATTATGAAATCCCTCTAAGTATTGTGTGCTGGTGCCTTGTCAACCCTGTTAGATATGGAAGGGCTGGTCTTCTTACAAGGAGACAATAAATAATGGCCTGCTCGCCAAGACCGTGTATCCGTGAATAATTCACAGAAGCACCGAAACCCCTCACCCATTTTAATCCCGTATTTGTCTTCAAGCTTGTTTTCCACCTTTCTCTTCAAGCTTCATTTGCTTAACTATAGCTTGGATTTGGCGGTCAGTTTCTTTTGCTGCTTGGAGATGCCGTGATTGTGTGTCTCTATTTTCTTCTCCTTTGGTTGGGAAGGGAGTGAAGTGTAACTCCTTCACACATCCAGATTAGCCTGTACCCCCAATGATTGGTTCAATAGAAAGGTGAAGCTATTGTGTGAGAATCCACTCTCTCCTTGTAGATTGCAAGGAGAGATTTTGGAGGAAATGGATTTCTTGTCTGCTCATAGATACAAATCACACATCAAATGTTTTGAGGGGTGTATTTTCCCCATCAAATTATTCACTGGAAACACTCAGAAGTGGAATGCATTTATCTCAGAGTTTTTATAGAGTTTTTCCCTCAGAAAGATGCTTACGGTCGCAGAGATAAACTCTTCTTTCTTGTAGAGACCATCTTCTTCTCAGTTGACCCCAGTTGGAAGGAACAACTCATCTTAGCTATTTTGTTGTGCGGTGTGAATAGAAGGAGCCAAATTATTAATACTTTATTTATTAAATTTATATGCTGCCCTCTCACTGTCAAGCAACTCTGGACAGCTTACAAGAATATAAAAAGATAATACGACATGTTAAGAACATTACAAACATTCAGAATAATGAAGAATTAAATATTAACAATTAACCAAGAACTGGATGTCTATGGAGATTCTTAACCATCCAGGTCATGGTTGTCCCCAAAAGTGCTTTTCAAAAGGCAACTGGATTTTCTTGGGTTTTTTTTTCCCCTTGAAAATGTTTTGCTTCTCATCCAAGAACTGAAGAAGCTTCTTGGATGAGAAGCGAAATGTTTTCAAAGAAAAAAAATCAAGAAAGTCCAGTTGCCTTTTGAAAAACACCTTTGGGATAACAAGGAACTAGATAATAAAAACCAATACATAAACAGGGTGGAGATGGAACCTTCTCCTAATTTATTAAGCACTTCCAGAGTGGGACGTCCCCATCAGACTCCCCCAAGCCAATTTAATCAGAATAGAGCTGGAAGGGATTGGCAGAATCCCTTCTGCCAATCTTGAAAGAATTGCCAATCTTTGCCAATTGGCAAAGCCAAGTTTTTAGGTCTTTTGGAAGGCTCTTCTCCTGGACCCCACCTACTGAAATTTGTTAGGTGACATGGTCCACAACAAGCCCATTCTGCTGGAAGCTATTGAGATGGTTCCTCAGATACCCTAGATTCATGCCATAAAGGGCTTTACAGCTAATAACCAATATCTTGAATGGGACCCAGAAGCAAACCAGAAATCAGTGTAGTTCACATAGCAGTGGTGTTACATGGTCCACTCTAGAGGCCCCTAGATCTGCTTGCACTGCTGCATTCTGTCCCAGTTGTAGCTTCCGAATACTCTTCAAGGGTAGGCCCATATAGAGCACATTGCAGTAGTCCAACAAATAACAAACTTTGAAGGATTGCTTCTCCCCATATGAATTATCCTGTCATATTCAGAAAGTCTGTTACATCCAATAAACAAAGAACTTTGGTGGTTGGGAAGCTTGGAGCAAGGTTTTCCTGTGAAAACTTCCTAGTTTACAACTTTTATCCCAAGAAAAGTTAGACTGGTTCTATCCCTGATGAATTTTAAACAGGGAGATTACTTTTTATTCTTCCTGGCTTTTCAAACTGGTTTTTTAAAGACCAACGGTAGTTAACTTTGCTCTTAATATTCTGCTTCAGTTCTCTCGGGGTATTTGATTTTTGCAAATTACCTCGTAGACTGTTTTTATGCTGGAAAATTAATATAGGAATGTTGTAATAAATAAATAAGGAAAATTAATGAGGCAAATTTATCTGTTGTTGACAAAGTTGCATTGAAAGTTACCTTGAAATTAGGTAAGGCAAGTGCCTACTGGTGACTTTAGAAATAGAGCAACGTAATCCAAAGACAGCAGGAGAATAAGTGCTTACAAGTGCCAGCATTTTCCATCTGTCTCCTGCTGATGTTTACCACAAATTCCTAGTAAGAATGGCTTAGTGTATGGAGCTGAATTATTCATCCTGGATTAATATGGTAGCTTGTGACCTCTGAGAATAAAATACCAAATAAATCTGTTGTGTTTTTGGTGGGCATGGATTTTATCTGGACTTTGCATGGTACACAAGGAGGGCAGAGTTGAGCTATTATAAAGAGGGAACAGTTGAAGGAGAAAAAATAAAGTTGACCTGGATTTTGCAAAAAAAAGTAATTGATTTAATGCATTTACTTATTACCCTTTGGGGTAATAAAATTATAATTCAGTGAAAACTTCAGGAAGGACTCTTGGGCTCTACCGCTAAGTCTTGGTTTAAGCTGCATCATTGGAATAAAAGATACAGACGAAAGCAGGTGTGAAATCCAGCAGGTTCTGACAGGTTCTGGAGAACCGGTAGCGGACATTTTGAGTAGTTCGGAGAACTGGCAAATACCACCTCTGGCTGGCCCCAGAGTGGGGTGGGAATGGGAATTTTGCAGTATCCTTCCCCTGGAGTGGGGTGGGAATGGAGATTTTGCAGTATCCTTCCCCTGGAGTGGGGTGGGAATGGAGATTTTGCAGTATCCTTCCCCTGCCATGCACACAAGCCACACCCACCAAGCCACACCACGCCCACCAAGCCACACCACGCCCACCAAGCCACGCCCACAGAACCGGTAGTTTTAAAAAAATTGGATTTCACCACTGGATGAAAGGTCTACTTTTAATATGCCCTTAGATTAAGCAGGCAGACAAGTTACTTTTCATGAAATTATTGACCAAATCTTTACAGGTATCTTAGTAAATCTCAGCATTAGATACCCCAAATCTTTACAGGTATCTTAGCATTAGATACCCCAAGTAAGAAAAAGATGACAACATTAGAGAAAATGGAAACCGCAGCTTAACCACAGCCTTCATTACTGCCAGCAAACTGAACAGAGAGAGAGAAGTCCTCTTCTCTAAATGAAAGGCAACCCCAAATGTTAGTTATGGAAGAAAAGAAATGTTTCATATAAAGAAAAGAAACAACTGGTTGGTTTCTGCCCTTAGCAAGCAGCTGAGAAGGAAACTGGTAGAGGCATACTTGGAATATTGCATCCACGAAAAGATGTTGAGACTCTAGAAAGAGTACAGAAAAGAGCAATAAAGATGATTAGAGGACTGAAGGCTAAAATGTTTAAAGAACAGTTGCAGGTATTGAGTTTAGTCTAGTCTAGTGAAAAGAAGGACTAGGGGTGACGTGATAGCAGTCTTTCAATATCTAGGGGCCTGCCACAAAGACAAGGGGGGTCAACCTATTCTCCAAAGCACCTGAAGGCAGGACAAGAAGCAATGGATGGAAACTAATCAAGGAGAGATCCAGCCTAAAACTAAGGAGAAATTTCCTGACAGTGAGAACAATTAACTAATGGAATGGCTTGCCTCCAGAAGTTGTGGGTGCTCCATCACTGGAGATTTTAAAGAAGAGATTGGACAGCCATTTGTCTGAAATGGTATAGGGTTTCCTGCTTGAGCAGGGGATTGGACTAGAAGACCTCCAAAGTCCCTTCCAACTCTGTTATTCTGTTATTCTTCACTAGAGCTCATGAACAGAATTTAACTGACTGTCCCAGCTATTTAAATCTTGGATCCTTAGGGGATATCCTTCCAATTTGGTGAATTTCTCCTGGGCAACAAAATGTTATTGATGTCCAAATGTATAATGTATCTCACTGCCTTCATTTATAAAAATAGTTTTGTCTAACTATTCATAACTTCCAAAGATGTATGAAACTTTCATTTGGTTTAAAGTGTCAAAGTTGACCTTGGTTTTGTAATCAAGGCTGGAAGAACATAAATTGTTCTTTTCAAAAATGTAGACAAAAAACCACATTGTTGAATTTATCCATCTGGCTCAAAGATTTGGATTGCTGCATTCTTAAAAATCAGCCCCATACCTGTGATGCAGAATTGATATTGCCCTCCTGTATTTTCCCAGCAAGTTCTTCATCTTTTAGCAGTTCCATGTTGAGTGTGCTGAATATCATTTTTTTTTCATATTTCAGGTAATGACATCCATAGAATTTGGCATGGATGGTAGATTTTTTCCCTGCACTCATAACATGATAGGATCTTAGCCAGTAGTGGGTTCTAAAACCCTTTACTACCGGTTCAAGCGTGCGCGCGCTCTTGCGCGACGCTTCTGCGCATGTGCAGAAGCATCCCGGGCAGGTGGGCGGAGCCTTCCGCCACCGCCGCTACTGGTTCTAAGAACCGCTCTGAACCGGGAGCAACCCACCATTGATCTTAGCTATATTTCTATGTTAGCGTGGAAATAGTTTGAGATTAGAAATAACAGATAAATCACTTTAGTGTGCCTTTGTAGTCAGACCAATGTGCAAACCTGAAAATTAGTTTTCATTTGAAATTACACTTTTTTCTGAAAATAGTGCCATTTAAACATATAAGTACACACACAGACCCAGACCCAGACCCAGACCCAGACCCAGACCCAGACCCAGACCCAGACCCAGACCCAGACCCAGACACACACAGACACACAGACACACAGACACAGACACAGAGACACAGACACAGACACAGACACACACACACACACACACACACACTGCATTACCCTAAGGAAATTATTTTCAAAGATTTGCATATTGGGCAAACCAATTTGGAAATACGTGCAGTAAAAGCATACAAAAACAGGACAACCAAAAATAAATCAAATTTGGTGAATTGAACTTAAACAGACCCTCAGAGCTCTGCCTGCAAAAAAAAAAAAAAAAAAAATTAAAACAATGCTTGACTTTTCAAATAGCACCACGTAGGAAAACTTGAATCCTCCCAACCTTATAAACCTTTCCTCCAATCGCCTTCAGATCATCTTTAAAAAACTTGTTTTTCTCCCCAAACTCTGAGATAGGTACTGGTATATCCATTTGAGGTCTATTTTTTTCCCCACGATGTATTTTTTCCCCCTATTACCCGAGATTCCTCCCTTCCTTTTGTTTCTTCCTTTTGTCTGCTTTTAAAAGTATTATCTTTGTTTTAATTTTATACTGCCTAGGGTCTTCAGTTGGGGCAGCTTTATAAATTGAAATTATATATTTTGTAATATATAGAAATGAGAAACTGCAGTAGCCTTATTGACTCATCCTGACATAAAATCAATCATTATTATTCCTGGTGGTGCTATGTTATTTTGAGTGGCTGAAACAGAAGCTCTCCCAGTAGCATTTGCCCTGGTCATGAATAGAAAGAGAGTATTACGATCAAGTTCTGCTTGTGGATGTTTCACAGGTCATTGTAGGAACACAATGCTTGACTAAATTGGGCTTTTATTAGATACACCAGGGTTGCTTCTTCAGTAATTATGAGTTTGGGGAAAAAAACAATCCTGAATATGGGTGAAAGTGAAGTTTATGGATTTATCCATCCCTGTTAACATTACATATTTGGATGATGAGGTTTTTACCTCCATATTTCATATCAAAAGGACAATAAGGACACCCAATTATTTATTTTTGCATCTTTCTCTTGTCCCTAGCTCAAGAGGTTCCAGGAGGTATATTTGTAATATATTTATTAAATTTCAATGCCAAACATTAAAATACAAACTAACCTAAACGGGAAAAGGGGAAGGGAGTAAGAGAACAATTTAAAAGGACAAAAATGCATCAAACAAATTTATAGCAAAAATGATCTCTGACTTTTGTTACGTACAGAGATAATAACTACAACAACTTCTAAGTTTAAACAAATAATGCCAGTCTTTGAAATATTCTAAAATAGTAATCAACATTCTAAAAACCAGTATTCATAATATATTATTTTCTTAATTTTAATCTAAAACATAATATATTGAGGGATCCTTGATGCTCACAGTGCACTGATGATGTTTCCTAGTTTGGTAATGAAATGTCTGCAAGAAAACAACCAAACTCAGAGAGTTTGAACCCCTCAGTTCAACCATGAGCTACAAATAGTCTCCTCTCTCGGTAACATAATAAATGGTCAAATATAGATAATGTTATATTTAGAAGCTACAATATTTCTCGAGTCAAATCTAATCCAATCCTCAAATCGCAAAATTAAAAGGAGGCTGCAAGTGCATAGCCCAGCTAGCAAGAAGCGTCTCAAAAGGTCTGGTTAGCTTAAGCATTTACAATCTTGTCTTAAATTTCTCAGGAATAGTTATTACACATATGAAGAGTAGTTAATGGCTTATAATTACTTTCATTCAATTTAAATCACATTTATTTTTCTTGGTTCTGCCTACTTTTTGAAATGCTTCATTTGAATGCCATTCAAAATCTAAATAAGACCTTTGGCTTTTAAAAAATTATAAAAAGGGAACATCTTTTTGTGATTCTACTTTAGTCTTCTACAGTTTGAGAACCTCTATATATTTTGGACTGTGTATAAAGATGCTACTGTTGACTGTTTTGACTGGCAATTAATAGCATTGATTGCTACAATTTTTAAATAAACTATTACTTCAGCTTTCTGGTTGAAATTTATAGAAGGAATTGAGGTTGACGAAGGCTATCCTAGTACTTCCCAGGAGAGAGAGAGAGAGAGAGAGGGAGGGAGGGAGAATGGAATGGAATTCAGCAAGGTTTCTCTTCCCCACCCCCATTTGCTCTTCTAGGAGAGAGAGAGAGAGAGGGAGGGAGGGAGATGGAGGGAGAGGGGGACAGAGAGAGAGAGAGAGAGTGAGAGTGAGAGAGAGAGAGAGAGGAA
>QLTV01001159.1:2061948-2095653 GCA_003457575.1 Thermophis baileyi | reverse complement strand
GGGGGGAGCACAGGGGGCGCATGCACATGCACGGGGCAGGGCACGCGGGGGGTATCATGCGCACATTGCATTGCACGCTTTTGGCACGTGACGACAAAAAGGTTAGCCATCACTGCTCTATATGACTCCAGACAAATGGCTGTCCAGCCTCTTCTTAAAAACCTCCAGTGATGGAGCATCCACAACTTCTGGAGGCAAGCTGTTCCAATGATTGTTTTCACTGACATGAAATTTCTCCTTAATTCTAGGTTGGATCTCTCTTTAATACGCTCCCATCTGTTACTACTTTTCCTGCCCTCAGGTGCTTTGGAGGATAGGTTGTCCCCCTCTTTTCTGTGATAGACCCTCAAATATTGGAAGACTGCTATCATGGGAATCTCTGCCACAACAATATCATAGTTCATTTTTATCCTTGCTTTTGGTCTGTATGCTGTTTCAAGCTTAACTGTGTTTGCCTTTACTCCAGATTTCAGCTCAATAGTATCTATCGAGTTAGCGATTTCAGGTGGTCCATTAAACATCCTCTGTCTTTGTGTTGAGATCACAGGCATGCATAATCAGTTAATTATACTACAGCATGATACATTAAAGTGATCACACAAATTCATTTAAATGTTAGGATATTCATGTTTTTGCAAAGTTTGGGAACACCTACTCTAAGCAAAAGACATAACAACCAGTGGCAGCCCCTGTCAGTATAGTCAAAGTTTCAAGTTCCAGATGTTGGGTTAATAGATATATTGAATTAATTTAGCCTTTTTTGCCTAGTCACGGACTCACCCATGTGCCAGTTTACTGGCATCATATTCACTTATCTGTGGCTTCGTAAAATTAAAGGAACATTCTAGAAAGCTAATTTGTACTCCTGTAGTGGAGGAATGTTTTGGCCTATTCTCCTCTTCCTTTTCTTCTCTCATCATAATTAATCACATGACCAACCTCTAAAATATATCTTAAACAAGGCTGAATGGCACTCTGTAGTAATGTGCAAAAAGAATGTAGAAACTAATGAAGGCTTTTTTAACAAAGTCCTACTATCACTTTTTTTTAGAGAGATGGTAGAATTTTTTTTTAAGGAAGCACTCATAATTTTTACTATCTAATCCAGTGTTTCTCAACTTTGTTGACTTTAAGACATGTGGACTTCAACTCCCAGAATTCCTCAGCCGGCATAGAAGTCCACCCATCTTAAAGTCAGCAAGATTGAGAAACACTAGTCTAATCAATTAATCAGCCTTCTTGGGCAGTTCTTTTTAAACCCACCTGAGCATGAGTTTAAAGAGCAAGTTAGCATCTGCTATCCTCCAACCTCAGGCAGAAAAACTGAAACTCCATCCATCAAACCTCAACAGATAGTTGCCTCAGGTGCCTGGCTATGATCTGTTTTTAATGCGGAGTACAAACCAGAATGGCTGCAAGTGATTTTATCAGCAAAATAGTCTGCAAATGCGCCACAACAGGACTCAGATGGTTCTTCACCCCCAGCAGGAACACTATGTAATAATCTCTTTACCAAATAAAATAACTGCCAGACGGCATCCAGTTAATTCAGTGGAAAAAGCAAAGAAGAGCTTGATCAAGTATTTACTGCCATATAATGACTCTTAAAACAGACTCTAATCTGACTAAGTTATTGGATTCAGTCTATGTTTTTCTCTACCAGCATATTAGCCATCTATCTACTGTTTTAAATGCCCCAGGGAGAGAAATGGCCAAAGAATTTATAATCCGTATTCAGGAAAAAAGCACAGAACAGCAATTGCACCAACTGTCTTGGTTTTCTTTACATTCTCTAGATCAGGGGTGTCAAACTCGCGTCGTCATGTTGTTGTCACAATACATACCGTGACTTTTTTCCCTTTCGCTAAAATGGGGGTGGACATGGCCAGCACGTGACGCATCCAGCCTGCGGGCCGTGAGTTTGACACCCCTGCTCTAGATCAATGAAGACATTTTCAGGTTCACCAAACCTAGAAGAGTGGGGGAAATATTCATTCATAACCTTTCGTGGATCTATTAGTCATTAAGAACAGAGTATTTTAAAATATCTTCTACACTTTATCCAGGGAAGTTTCGTATAAGAAAGTCTCTTGGATATATCTCCATCTCCATCTATATCATCTATATCATCTATATCTATATCATCTATATCTATATAGATCATCTATATCATCTTTATATCTATCTAGTCTGTCTAGATTAGATAGATAGACAGACAGATATAGATAACAGACAAGAAAGGATAAATACAGAGAGATACATAGATAATAGACAAGAAAGGATAGATAGATAAAATGGTAGATAAATAGGTAGATAGATAGATGATGGAGAGATGGAGAGATAGACAGATAGACATACAGATAACAGACAAGAGGGATAGAGAGATACATAGATAACAAACAAGAAAGGATAGATGGATGGATGGATGGATGGATGGATGGACGGACGGACGGACGGACGGACGGACGGACAGACAGACAGACAGACAGATGTTAAATAAATAGGTAGATACTGTAGATAGATGATGGATGGATGGAGATAGACAGATAGACATATAGATAACAGACAAGAAAAGAGGGATAGAGAGATACATAGATAACAAACAAGAAAGGATAGATGGATGGATGGATGGATGGATGGATGGACGGACGGACGGACGGACGGACGGACGATAGATAGATAGATAGATAGATAGATAGATAGATAGATAGATAGATAGATAGATAGATAGATAGATAGATAGATGTTAAATAAATAGGTAGATACTGTAGATCAGATGATGGATGGATAGATAGGTAGACAGATAGATAACAGACAAGAATAGATATAGCATATTTTCCTTTGAACAACTAAGGAGCAAAGTGCCTTTCTTCATTTATCTTTTTCCAAGATAATATTACTAATAACAATAACTTAATAAAAATAACACAATAAAACAACCATTAAAAACATAACTGAAACCAAAAACATGTAAAGACATGAAGTGCTGGAAAAACTCATGCAATGAAGCATACCACCCCAGACCCAATGCTCCAAGTTTTCATTATTATCATTATCATTATCATTAAAATTAAAAATGCTCCACGTTTTGAATTCATTTCAAAAGGCAGGCAGATTTGGGGCCAAACAAATCTCTCGGAAATATATTATTTCAAAGGGCAGGAACACAACAGAGAAGGCATGTCTTCTGGGCCCCATCAGTTAACATTGCTTATATGATAGGATTTGGAGCACAAGAACCCTGTGAGATCTTATTGGACAGATATTTGGGGATAGGCAACTCGGGAAGTAACCCAACTCTCCACTACGAAGGCATTGAACTGAACTGAATCACATTGAGGAGGACACTGGTAATCACTGGAGTCTACAAAATAGAGAGGTTAAATATGCATACACAGGTACACCCATAACCAGGAGTGGGCTTAAATTTTTTTAGCAAGGGGTTCTCTGCCCGGTTGCTGGGTGGGCGTGGCCATGTTGGGTGTGGCCTAGTCGGCCTCCTGAACCACGGTGGGGGGGGGAGTTTTTACCCTCCCCGGGCTCCGGAGGCTTTCCTCAAGCCTCCAGGAGGGTGAAAACAGCCTCCCCAGGCTCCCGAGGCCCTCTGGAGGCTGGAAACAGGCCTGTTTCCAGCCTTCCTGAACTTCCGGTAGGCCCGTTTTTTGCCCTCCAGAGCCTCCGCACGCGCCCTCCACTTACCTGCATCCAAAACAGGCCGCGTGGGGACTCCTGGGAGGGGCGGGGCGCAGTAGTGGGTTCTAAAGCCTGTCGCTACTGGTTCGCTCATGAGCGCATGCACGCTTGCGCGTGATGCTTCTGCGCATGTGCAGAAGTGTCCCAGGTGGGTGGGCGGAGCCTCCCGCTGCCGCCACTACCGGTACGCAGAACCGGGCCAAACCAGGAGCAACCCACCACTGGCGGGGTGGGGTAGGCGGGGCCAGCCAGGAATGGGATTTGGGGGTTCTCCGAACTGCACAGAATCTTAGCTAGAGGTTCTCCCGAACCCCTGCGAACCCCCAGCAGCCCACCCCTGCCCATAACTACCAACCCTTATGCGTTTTAAATAAAAATGCATTTATTTTAAGAATGATGTTCTGTGTACTTTATTATATTTGCTGATTGGCAAAAAGATGTAATACATTCATTCTATATATATACAATCAGATAATAAGCTTAACGTGAGCTGGTTTTGGAAATTACTGTGATGCCCTTGGTGCAAATGTTGAAATTCCTTAATACAATTAGTTTGGAGATACCAGCAGCAGAAATTCTGTAAGACAGTTCAGGAATGTAGATAGCTGGACAGTATTAATAGAATTCACACTCTATCGTATTATCCAATCAGCTGTACAAGATTAAATTTTAATACAACTTCCTTACCCTATCTTCCTGCCTTATCTTCAGCAAGAAAACAGATTCACAATAGAACCCTCTAACTCCATCTTCCGAATTGTCAGATCTAGCCAGCTACTACATACAAACATCTGTAGGAATAATTGGGCCATACTGACCTTTATATCCTCAGTCAACCCATCAGATAAGTCAAGTTAGGAGATTGAAGATCTAATGCATGGGTATCCAACCTTTTGGCTAGCCTAGGTCACATTGAGTGATGAGAAATTATCTTGGGCTGCATATAAAATATATAATATAGTTAATGTATATAAATAACAAATTTCCTTTGTTTTTAAATACTTTTAGTATATCTTATGGGGCTGCATTATTTGCTGTCTAGGGCCACATGCAGCCTAAGTGGGAGGTGGGTTGGATATGCCTGATGAGCCATGGTAGTGCAGTGGTTAGAATGCAGTATTGCAGGCTAATTCTGCCCACTGCCAGGAGTTTGATCCTCACCGGCTCAAGGTTGACTCAGCCTTCCATCCTTCTGCGGTCAATAAAATGAGGACCTAGATCAGTGATGGCGAACCTTTTTCTCTTCGGGTGCCAAAAGCACGAGTGCGCGCGCTATCGTGCACGTGCATGTGTCCACACCCATAATTCAATGCCCCCCGTGCCCCACCGACCCCCCCCGTGCTGCCCTGCCCCCCGTGCATGCGCACATGACCCCCCTGCTCCCCCATTTCCCAACTTCCGGTGGGCCCGGTAGGCCCGTTTTTCGCTCTCCCCAGGCTCCAGAGAAAACCCCCCCCGGAGGCCCTTCAGAGGCCGAAAACGCCCTCCCAGAGCCAAAAATCAGCTGGAGCTGAGGTAGGGCAACGGTTCGCGTGCCAGCAGATATGGCTCCGCGTGCCACCTGTGGCACGCGTGCCATAGGTTCACCATCACGGACCTAGATTGTTGGAGGCAATATGCTGACTCTGTAAGCCACTTAGAAAGTGCTGTAAAAGAACTATGGAGCAGTATATAAATCTAAGTGCTATTGCTGATCTAATGGTTAACTTGAAAGAGTAGAGACAATAAATCTCCTTTTCTTTGTTTTCCATTGGATTGTTCTATCTTGACAATCATATTTTAAATTATTGGAATAGCAGCGTTCCTATTCTTTTTTTATCAGAAAGAAGACACTTCAGGTAGCCATTGCATCACAATCCTCATTCCCGATAAAGGGAGACAGAAAGGTAGAGTTACTAGTGTTACAAAAATCTAGACAACAAAGAGTTGGTATTTTAAAGCTCTCTGCCTTTTTTACTTCTTGCCAGTAATTAGGACTCTTCTGTCACTGAAGGTCCAGACTAAAGTGACAGCCCTGTTGTGTCTCGCTATAAAGGAACTATTCACCCCTGTCAGTTTACAGATACACTTTTGAGAGAGTAAAAAAGTTCAGATGGAAATTGTGCCCAAACCAGAGGTGGGTTCCTCCTGGTTCGGACCGGTTCGCCTGAACTGGTAGCGACCCGCTGGTGACATCATGATGACGTCACGGAGCCGGTTCGGTCGGTGCCGGTCCGTGGATGCCGCCATCTGTAACTCCACCTTGATTCTGTTTGGTATAAGAGGGGTCAACATGAAACTGCGGGGGGGATTTGTTTGGGGGGAATTTTTTGCTGTTTTTTTTTTCCTTCGGGGCGTGCGCAGAAGCCAAGTCCCTGGCACTGTGCATGCACCACCACCTTGTTTTGGGCTTTTGGGGGGGGATTTTTAATTTTTTTGCACTGTGCATGCACGCGCCCACGCGGCGTGCCCATGCGGCGTGGGAGGAAGCAAACCAGCAGCGAGGTAAGTTAGAACCCACCCCTGGCCCAAACCTCTGCTAGAGGTATTTCTCAACTTTCAAGCATTCATTTAATGACCATTCAAAGTTAACAACAGCACTGGAAAAAGCGACTTATAACTATTTTTCACACTAATGACCAATGTAGCATCCACAAGGTCACACGGCCAAAATTCAGACACTTAACAACTGGTTCATATTTATGACGGTTGCAGTGTCCCAGGGGTCATGTGATCCCCTTTTGCAACCTTCTGACAAGCAAAGTCAATGGGGAAGCCAGCTTCACTTAACAACTGTGTTCCTAACTTAACAACTGCAGTGATTCACTTAATAACTGTGACAAGAAATGTCATAAAATGGGGCAAAACTCACTGAACAACCGTCTTGCTTAGCAGTGGAAATTTTGGGCTCAATTGTGGTTGTAAGTCAAGAACTACCCTGTACTTTATGACATGTGTTATATAAGATTGTTCTCAGATGGTGATAAATAGAACTGAAGTTGGCAGGCATGTCCTGAAAATCACCTCCATAAAGACTTTACAGAAGGCTATTTTAATAAATAATATTGGTTATATTTCATTAAAAATGACATTTGTAGCGTTTTAAAATTCAGAAACACCTTGTACAGTATGAAAAATATGTGAAATGAGTGAAGCAATGGTTATATTGGCACATTTCTTCAACCCCATTGCCAAGCCCAAAAAACACTGGATTCCCTGGAAACATTCTGTTTTCCTTTTTGTAAAATACAGGTAGTCCTCGACTTACTGACAGAGCCGAGGTGGCCCAGTGGTTAGAGTGCAGTATTGTGGGCTACTTCAGCTGACTGCTAGCTGCAGTTCGGCGGTTCAAATCTCACCGGCTCAAGGTTGACTCAGCCTTCCATCCTTCCGAGGTGGGTAAAATGAGGACCCAGATTGTTGGGGGCAAGATGCTGACTCTGTGAACCGCTTAGAGAGGACTGTAAAGCACTATGAAGCGGTATATAAGTCTAAGTGCTATTGCTATTGCTATTATGACAACAACTGAACCCAAAATTTATGTTGTTCAGTGAAACATTTGTTAAGTGAGCCTTGCCCCATTTTACGACCTTTTCTTGCCACAGTTGTGAAGTGAATCGTTGCAGTTGATAAGTTAGTAACACAGTTGTTTAAGTGAATCTGTCTTCCCCATTGATTTTGCTTGTCAAAAGGTCGCAAAAGGGGATCACATGACCATCATAAATATGAGACAGTTGTCAAGCATCTGAATTTTGATCACATGACCATTGGGATGCTACAACAGTCGAAAGTTTGAAAAATAGCCACAAGTCACTTTTTTCATTGTCATTGTAACTTGGAACGGTCACTAAATGAACTGTTGTAAGTCAAGGACTACCTATATTATGGAGCAGAGATATAACCATTTCCCCTTTTCTGCAAAATACAGAAACAGCTAAAGACTAAAAAAAAAAAAAGCTAGAAAAGAACCTTTCTGATCAATTCAGCTGAGAAAATTTCTATACTACAAGCTTACCACGAAGCTTTTAGTTATTTATCAAATTTATACACTAAGTGACTCCGATTTGATGACAGTTTAAGACTCATGATTTATTTCACTATCTACTAGGGTTACTCTTAATGGTTGAACTAGCGAATAAACGCCTCTACCCTGGCGCCTCTTAAAATAACAGTTCCCAAACTGCTGATGGGAAAAGCGATTGCTGAACTGGTGACATCCATAGTGCAGGAACATCATTATTATTCTAAAAGGGAGCTTCCTGTGTTGAGACATATGGTATCATATTTTTCTGGTATGGTATCATATGCATATGTTTAATTGATTATGTGCCAGCAAGTCATTGTTGACTCCTAACCACACAAAGATAGATTTTCTCTATGATAATCTGTCCCTAACTTGGGACCGTTGATCTCGCCTCTGTAATTGGCGAGATCCGGCCATGAAATGGTGCGTATGAGTTTTTTAACTGTTTTTAACTGTTTTTATTATGTTTTCTTTTAATAGTTTTTTATATTGTTGTGAGCCGCCCAGAATCCTTTGGGAGTTGGGTGGCATACAAATTTAATAAATAATAATAATAATAATAACTTGACCCTTGAGGTCTTTTAATGGTGAACCCATCACCACTGTAACTCACTGCTGATTATCCTCTTCATCTCTTTCCTTCCATCCAGCTAGGTCTTCAGACAAGAACTCTGGGTTGATTTGTTAGATGATCCATTTGTTTGTTTCCTTGGCTGTCCAAGAAAGGTGTCTTCTCCAACACCAACATTCAATGGTGTTGATAATCTTCCTATCCTGCTTCTTCAAAGTCCAACTTTTGCTTCCATAGACAGGGAATACCATGGCTTTGCACAATTCTGATCTTTCCATGTACAAGGAATCCTATGAAACCCACTGGGATTGGCCCATCCCACTCGTGCTGGCAGAGAAGGCATGCGGCGGGTCCCATCAGCCCGATTATTCCGGCTGGCGGGGTCTAGGAGGAGGGCCTTCTATGCGATTGCTCCTGCCCTCTGTGTTAAGGAATTGTGCAGAGTAACCTCTGCTTCTGAAGGCTTGCACAGTGAACCGTAATGTTGCAGTAGATATTAGTAATGATTCAGTTAATAACCAGATACGTTAAAGTATATAAAAGTAGTTTACTTAAAGAAATAGCACAGTCCAAATAACAGTCCGAATCATACACGTTCAATCAGTCAGTGTTCAGAAGTACAATAGTCTTCTTACCAGCCTTTCTTTGTCTTAATCAGCAAACAAAGATTCTCTACTATCACAGATAGCTAGCTACACACAGAGCTTACTCTCAGACACGAAGTCACTTCAGCAATGAATCAGCAAAAGAGAGAGAGAACTAACCATGTTCTCTAGCTCCCTCTTATGGCCGTTACTGCCAGTCAGAATGCAACAATGCATTTAAAGCAATATTACATATATACATATAAACAGTGATTTGTGGCTTGTTTATATTAACCAACCCAACCGTTTGGACAGAGTCCTAACACTCTGAAACATCTTGCCCCCACAATGTGAAGCTAGCACAAACCCCTCCTAGCCTTTCATAAGGGTCTCAGGGCCTGGCTCTGCCAGTTGATTTGGAGCCCCAATGAGGGAACAGCGCAATTGGAGCTGGTTGATTAGTCAGGCAAAAGAATGCAGAAGCAACAAGGCGGCGAAGTCAGGGGCTGTTACCCAAACAATTTGCCAACACCTAATTGGACACTTTCTGTAACCAGGGGGAGGATGGGGAAAAGGGAAAGTTTTACCGTATGCTTTGGGTGTGAACATCTCAGATCCAGCTTTGCTTCTGCTGTAACCACTTGACTTAGTAAAGTATACTTTTGGCTAACAATGGGCCAAGAGTCTTTCTTTTCTAATTGGTCAAGTTGGGACAGTTGACAATGAGCTTCTTTTTCTCCTTTTACTCACTCCATATGCAGGCTCATCCTATAACCATGCTGGGTCACTAAAACCAGAGGTGGGCTGCTGCCGGTTCGCACCGGTTTGGGCGAACCGGTAGTTAAGATTCTGCACAGTTCAGTGAACCGGCAAATCCCACCACTGGCTGGCCCCGCCCTTGCTCGTTTTCCGGCCTGTTTTCCGAGCCGTTTTCCGGGCCATTTTTCAGGCCAAAAACAGCCCAAAAAACGGCCAAAAAAGGCTGAAAAATTGGGGGGGGGGGGCAGCCAGTGGTGGCATTAGCCCGAAACGGCTGAATCCTACCTCTGCCTTTGAGGCGAGTGGTCGAGAGGCGGGGCTGGGTGTGATGAGTGACATCACCCACCCAGTCACATGACCAACCGGCCACGCCTACTCAGCCAGAGAACCGGTTGTTAAGTTATTCAAGTCCCACCACTGACTAAAGCCTACACGGTAGACTAGGTTCTTCACTTTTCAGATTAACAATTTTGACACTCCAGTCCAGAACAAGTCTCTACTTATTCAGAAGTGGCTGCAGAATCTTCTGCTTTTGTCAAAACGATGAAGAATAGTGTGACAACACTGTAATGCAAGTTTCCATCTGTTTCGTATAGGTTTCGTGATGGGGTGATATTACTTTTGTCATTTTGACAAAAGTGGTGGATCTGGCAGACACCTCTGAGTCTGCCAGTGGGTTACTCAGATCAGTCTTAGTTTGTGGTTCAGCCTGGATTCCCGACATCCGTAGCCTTGATTGTCTTAATGAATAAACTATACTTGGAGGCCTCTGTTGGACCTTTCCAATTGTAGATTATTTATCCTTCTGGCATATTTGACTAGTATGACATTTGGAGGCATTGTGTATTGGTGGTTTAAAATCTAATTGACAGAACAGTCTCCCTTGCTTAGGATCACACTGGGTATGTCACTAAACCAACAGCAGTTGAGTTAATAATCCAAAGAATATATATGTAAGAACTGTTTTGCTGGGTCAAACAATATGTATTTCTTTTTTAATAACCTATATATAATAGATGCTGGTCAAATGCACTGGAATAATCTATGGTTTTCCCTCATTATCTGGTATTCAGAAGTTTGCTAACATAAAGTATAGAAGTAACTATTCCTCGTGATAAGTCCAAGTGAATGAACTTGACAATGCTGTAAACAGCATTTTTCAATTATTTTCAATTGGCTTGCTGTACGTGGCATTTAAGAGAGCCAGTTTGGGGTAGTGATTAAGGCATCAGGCTAGAACAGGGGTCAGCAACCTTAAACACTCAAAGAACCATTTGGACCCATTTCCCACAGAAAAGAAAACACCGGGAGCCACAAAACCCTTTTGACATCTAAAATGAAGATAACACTGCATATATCATTTTTTTTACCTTTATGCTATGTATAAAAAAACTATAGTGTGTTGCATTTATGAAATCAATGACCTGCTACAGAGAAAACACATTTTTATTTTTGCATGCAACAAAAACATTTTGAACTCCGAAAAGAAAGATGGGTCAAAAAGCTCAATAAATCACGTGCCAGCGGGTGTCGCACATTGGTGATTGTGACGCATATATTGAGCGACAGGGAGCCGCAGCAGAGGGATGAAAGAGCCACATGCGGCTCCCGAGCCACAGGTTGCAGACCCCTGGGCTAGAAACTGGAAGACTGTGAGTTCTAGTCCTGCCTTAGGCACAAAGCCAGATGGTGATCTTGGGCCAGTCATTTTTTCTTGGCCCTAGAAAGGTGGCAATGGCAAACCACTTCTGAAAAACCTTGCAAGGAAACTTCAGGGACTTGTCCAGGTGGTGTCTGAGAATCAGATAATTAAGTTGAGGAACAAATCAAAATACAAACTGTTCTTAGGGTCTGTGATTGTCTGCCCAATCAAGGAGAAGATTTGGATTCGCACAATGCTTTCCAAAAACAGACGATAGACTTTCAAAGACATATGATGTAGTATTGATAAAGATAAAGGTTTCCCCTGCCCAGTTATATCTGACTCTAGGGGGCAGCTCTCATCTTCATTTCTTAGCTGAGGGAGCCAGCATTGTCCAAAGACATTTTCCATGGCCATGTGGTCAGTATTACTATATGCATAGAATGCTGTTACTTTCCCACCAAAATGGTACCTATTTATCTGCTCGCATGCTTTGAAACTTCTAAGTGGGCAGGAGCTGTGGCAGGAACAGGAGCTCACCCTGTTACTCAATGCTCGGGTCTCAAACCCTGGCTGTCAGCTTTCTAGCTGGCAAACTCAGCGCCTTTAACCGCTGAACGATCTCACCCCTCATAGTACTGATTGTAATTATGCTAATATTGTAATTATGCTAGTATTTGTTTGGTGATAAACTTGACAGGGAATGTTCTTCTAGGAATTCCTCTTTTATTGCAAGAAAATAATACTTTTTTTTGCCAATAATTTTGTTCATCACAGTTAGGCACACACACAAAAAAAATCCCATATATTTGAGTTGGTACTAATTTATAGGGAAGATTTAATTCAGGAATGGGAAGTAGCAAGATGATTTGAGAGAAGTGAGCATATGGTGAAGTTTTTGATTTTAAGGGACACTAAAGTCAAGTCTAGCCAAATATTTATGTTGGGTTTAAAAAAAACAGATATTAATACATTCACCCATCAGCCTAAAAGGTAGTCCTTGACTTACAACAGTTCATTTAGTGACCATTTGAAGTCACACTTATGATCCTTGCAGCATTCCTGTGGTCACGTTATCAAAATTCAGACGCTCGGTAACTGTCTCATATTTATGATGGTTGCAGTGTCCCGGGGTCATGTGATCAGAAGGTCTGACCTTCTCACAAGCAAAGTCAATGAGGAAGCCAGATTCACTTAACAACCGTGTTACTAAACAACTGCAGTGATTCACTTAACAAGTGTTTAGGGGACTGGAGGCTAAAACATATGAAGAACGGTTGCAGGAACTGGGTATGTCTAGGTTAATGAAAAGAAGGACTAGGGGAGACATGGTAGCAGTCTTCCAATATTGTAAGAGCCGAGGTGGCGCAGTGGTTAGAGTGCAGCAAACTAGGTTTGTCTAGCCTAATGAAGAGAAAAATGATAACTGTCTTCTAGTACTTGAAGGGATATCAGAGAGAAAAGGGTGTGAACCTATTCTCCAAAGCACTAGAGGCCAGGACAAGAAACAATGGATGGCAATTCATTGCAGAGAGAACCAACTTAGAACTAAGGAGAAATTTCCTGACTGTTAGAACAATTAATCAGTGGAACAACTTGCCTCCAGAAGTTGTAAATGCTCCAACACTGGAAGTTTTTAAGAAGATATTGGATAACCATTTGTCTGAAGTGGTGTAGGGTTTCCTGCCTAAGCAGGGGGTTGGACTAGAAGACCTCCAAGGTCCCTTCCAACTCTGTTATTCTGTTTTCTGTGGCAAGAAAGGTTGTGAAATGGGGCAAAATTCACTTAACAAATGTCTCACTTAGCAATGGAAATTTTGGGCTCAATTTGTAGTCGTAAGTTGAGGATTACCCATAGTGTAAAAGGGCCTCCTTCTATTGGAGAGTCCCCCTCTCTGGCTTTCAGACTATTTTCTCAAGCAGCTTTTTAGAAATAAAAAAGATTTTGGGGGACAACCTGCCAAAATGCTACTGACCAAATTATGACCTGTCACTGCATACGGTGAATGAGATTCTCTAGGACAGAGCATGCCACGTCTGTAGAGCTGGGTTAAATAGCAACTTCATTCTTTCTCCATCTTCTGCCTGTCTTTCACTCTGCATTTGGCTCCTACCTGACTCCCAGAGCAGACTGAGCTGTCCACGGTCTGCAAGTTATTAATCCATTTCCCCATTTTGAAGCATTTTTCTATATTATTTTGACTTGGAAAAAGATTTATCTCAATTTTACCTCTGAACTTGAGAAATTATTATTCCAACCACATACTCAATGTCTGCTAACTCGGTTATTAATTTCTTTTCAGGAAAAAAAAAATAGGTTACTTTGCCAAGGTTCACAGTACATACATTTGGAGGCTCTACAGGAGAAACTGTGACCCTTCACTTCTCACCTGAGAACTGAAAGGCCATGGAGAATATCCACCAAATGTTTATCATGCCCAAATACCATCACCCTATACATTTATTTACCTGAAGTTGGGAAACGTGCAGAAAAGAATGAAGTAAGCCTTTCACTCACTCATTTTATTTGATTACTAGTGATATTATCTCTAATTAAATAATGAGTAAATTGGTTCCAGACAGAAGAACTTTTTATTTCATAGAATACATATTTAATGTACGGAGCCCACACCATAGGCTGTGGTAACGCTTAAGTGGCTTCAGAGGGAAGTCAAACAAATTTTGGGAGGAAGACAGACATACCAACAGCAGTTAGTCAAGATAATTCTGTACAGCTATAACATCCTGAAGGTGGAAGGACCTGTTCAAGCCACTATGTTCAACCATCCACCCCTGAGCATTGAATTCAATGCATTCATTCAAATTAATGCATCCCAGACAGATGGCTATCTAGGTTCAATGAGAACAAGTCAACTGATGGAGATTCCACTACTACTCTTAGTTACTGAATTCACTGTCAAACTGCTCTTGGAGTCTTGAAATCTGTCCTCCTATTCATTTACCGTATTTTTCAGAGTATAAGACACACTCCCCCCCCCTAAAAGAGGATGAAAATTTGGGCGCGTCTTATACACCGAATATAGCCAAAAATGCGAGGCACGGAGGAGGCGATGGTCTGTGGCAATCCCTGCAGCCTGGAACAGCTGATTGGGGGGATTCCGGGAGGCCGATCCACCCGCCAATCAGCTGCTCGTGCTGAATCAGGCTGCAATAATGTGCTGAAGCTGACCTGGCTGTCCGCTATTTGCTGCAAGGACGTGTCAGAGTTTGCAGCAGCAATCACATCCAGAAAGCACACACAAGTAACTGATTCAGCAGGATTCAATAACTTCTCTTTATATATAATATAACACAGGAAGTAAATATACAATACCAAAAGCAGGTTTTCCAACGTGCAAAACACAAGCAGAGGAGAGGAGTTTCAGTTTCAGTTTTGAGCAACAGACTAGTTTACAGCTCAGCACAGACTCAGAGCTGCAGAGCTAAACCACGCCCAGGCTCCTTGCTGTCTCCTTCCTTGTTGCTCACACGGCAAATACTCTCTCACACACTGACAGGATGCTAGCCAGATGAATACCGATGAATGCGGGTAGGCAGACGCAGAATTTTTTCCCTTATTTTCCTCCCTCAAAACTAAGGTGCGTCTTATACTCCGGAGAGTCTTATACTCCGAAAAATACGGTATATCTATTATTCCCTGTCCTGTGCTCTTGTTCTAAAACATATGAAGAACAGATGAGGGAATTATGTATGTGTAGTTTAATGAAAAGGACTAGGGGTGACATAACAACAGTTATGTTCCAATATCTAAGAGGCTGCCACAAAGAAGGAGTCAACCTCCTCTCCAAAGCACCTGAAGGTAGAGCAAGAAACAATGGATGGATACTCATCAAGGAGAGATCCAACCTAGAATTAAGGAGAAATTTCTTAACAGTGAGAACAATTAATCAATGGAATGGCTTTCAGTCTAGAAGTTGTAGGTACTCCATCACTGGAGTTTTTATAGAAGAGATTGGACAACCATTTGTCTGAAATGGTATAGGGTCTTCTGCTTGAGCAGGGGGTTGGACTAGAAGACCTTCACGGTCCCTTGCAACTGTTATTCTTGGCTTTTTTTTCCAGTCTCATCTTTAATTGCACATCTCTGAACCTGGTTTAGTGTAGATCTTTCATATGAGCCACGGTGGTGCAGTGTGCAGTACTGCAGGCTACTTCTGCTGCTTGCCGACTGCCTGCAATTTGGCAGTTCAAATCTCACCAGGCTCAAGGTTGACTCAGCCTTCCATCCTTCCAAGGTGGGTAAAAAAAGGACCCAAATTGTTGGGGGCAATATCATTTCCAAGGGTTTTGTCTTTTTTTTTCCATTAGTGGAGTTCTCTCCCTTCTTGGAAACTTTATCTTCTCATAATTATGTCTTCTATCTTTTATTTATAGCATAGATTTACCATACTATTGAGTCAGTTTACTTTTATGAGAAACCACCATTTGCAGGAGACAGCCAAGTGCAGCTACCAAAGTTTTTAACTAGTTAGTTTGGCCCATTTATAGATAGTTAGATTTTGGTGAATTTCTCAAGCTACCTTGCCTCTGTGCATTTGTGCTATTTTTTCAATAAACATAAGAACCTAAAGATCTTGGTTCTCATGATTTTTCTTCCACATACAACATAAATTTAGAAGCAGTTCTTAGTTCTATAAACTTCAGATACTCTCAGATTAAAAACAACATTGTAGAGGAAGGGACAAGGGTCAAGTTAATAGAAATGGAATTCTTCTACCCCAAGTGCCTTATTTCTTACACTTGCTACCGTGACTGATCTTAATGGGAGGCTCTAAAGAAGAACTCTTCTGGAAAATCTTAAATTTTAGGTCAAGAATATCTTGGTAAAGGAACCATTCAAATAGCCTAATCCCAAGCTGTTTAGGGTTTTAAACATTTACACCAATACTTGAATTGGACCTGAACACTTATTGGCGGTAGATATAGCTAGTAAAAGGTAAAGGTAAAGAAGTTCCTGCAGATTTTACTCTGCTAGTCATTGCCAAATATAGGGGGCGGTGCTGATCTCTGTTTCAAGGCCATTGAGCCAGCGCTGTCCAAAGACATTTCTGTGGTCATGTGGCCAGCATGACATCACAGACCACTGTTACTTTCCCACTGAAATGGTACCTATTTATCTACTCACATTTGCACGCTTTCAAACTGCTGGGTTGGTAGGAGCTGAGGCGAGGACGGGAGCTTACTCCATCATATAGTGCTCAGGTCTCGAACCTGGACTGCTGGATTTGCAGCCAGCAAGCCCAGCGTCTTTACCACTGAGCCACCACACCACCCAGATATAGCTAGTACACTTACATGTCTATATTTATGGCTTTGTTGAGAACAAGAATGGTGATGGCATCTTGAAATCAGGAGACAAACTATAAGGATGGGGAACATAAATCAGAACTAACAAGAGTCTGACCAGTATAAATACAATTAAACATGCCAAGATATTTTAAAGGCTTCAATTAGAGGTATAATGTTAAATTTGATGGGCTTTTGTGTGGGGAGCAAGACAAGTGTTAGGTTATATCTTCTGACTGACCAGAAAGTACAAATCCTGAATCCTGATCATTTCTATCAAGCTTTCCAACACTTTTGATCATTGACCTCTTTTAACTTAAGTGGAATAAATCTTCGGTTTTTAGTGTTCTCTGGTTTGGTTGAATCAAATGATGTGAGAATGTAAAACTGAAAATGGAAAATTAATAATTTATATGAACATGCATGTCTACAATATTAAAAGTGACTCCTGAGCTTTCGGAATACATGTTTGATAATGGTAATCTTTTTGAGCAACATTGATGGTTGTTGTGAGGAAATGCCATTTCTCCATCTTTAAAGACCTGGATTAGTAAAAGAGTCTCACACAAACAGAATAGAGCAAAAATAAATAAATAAATAAATAGATGAAGGCATGACTATGAAGACATTAATATCCTTCCCTAAAGAAATGATATAAGAGAAAGAAGAACATTCTGCTGTTCATCAGAGAAAAAGGTTGATTAAAAACTAAGCAGGGAGGTAGGTATGTTTAGCCTATGAAGAGAAGGCTCAGGGGAGATATGACAGCAGTCTTCCAATACTTGAAGGGCTGTCACATAGAAGACATTGTCAATTTATTCTCCAAAGCACCTGAGGACAGGACAAGAAGCAATGGGTGGAAGCTTGTCAGAGGGAGATACAACCTGGAAATAAGGTGAAATTTCCTGACAGTGAGAACAATGAATGGAATAGCTTGCCTCCAAGAGCTGTGGGTGCTCCATCACTGGAGGTTTTCAAGAAAAGACTGGACAACCATTTGTCCAGGATGGTATCAGGATTCCTGCCTTGGGCAGGGGGTTGGATTAGAAGATCTCCAAGGTCCCTTCCAACCCTTTGATTCTATGATTCCATATCTGAAGAATTCCATTCGTTCTTGTTTAAAGAACATTCAGGTGGCTTAGTGCTAACACAATTATCTCTAAACAAGCTTGCTAAATAACAAATGAGAGGAAATTAGCACACACAGGCATACAATATGCAAATATAGAAAGTATTTAAATTTTTTGGAGAAGGTAATTTCACCTGATGTGGAAAGAAGTTAGAACATACTAGGAGGCCTTCAGGGATCATGGAACTTTAAGTATTAGTTACAGACCACAACATGAATTTAAATTTTCCCAGGTATTTTGAGAATAATCTTAGCTTAATCTATGTCTTTACTCACTAGCTTTTTAGTTTTCTTTCAGTTGCAGCTTAATTGTATGTTTAATGCTACATTTGCTGCCCAATGTCACAGAATCTATTAGCTGAAAAGCTGCAATTAAATAAAGGAAGTTAGTGAGACCAGGATATTGAGGGATGGGGAGAAGAGTCATTCAAACTGTTGGACCATGTATAACTTGCAACATCTTGAAAAATGTCATGGCTGTCAAGAAACTAAGAGTTGAAGTTCTCAAACGCCTATTTTGCTCTGCTCCCCACTTTAGCAGCCCTGTTAGATCAGTCCAAAGGACTACCTTTATCCAACATTTGTTTCACACAGTGACCAATTAGATGTTGATTGCAACAGGTGATGGGAGTATATTTATTTATTTATTTATTTATTTTATAAAATTTATATGCCGCCCAACTCCCGAAGGACTCTGGGCGGCTTACATCATAAAAAATAAAACATATAAAAACAATTTAAAAAAGAAAGGGGAAAAAAAACAAAACCCCAACTATATTTAAAATAAAACATTCACACAACCATGCATGGGCCAATCAGAACAACTATTGGCCCCAGGCCTGCCGGAAAAGAGCCGGCACTGTCTGGCCGACGGGACCTGAAGAAGGCCAACCCTGTGCGACCTCACTGGTCGATGGGAGGAATGTGGCATAAGGCGGTCACGCAGATAAACTGGTCCTGAGCCATGTAGGGCTTTAAAGGTAACAACCAACACCTTGAATTGTGACCGGAGCGCAATCGGCAACCAATGCAGCTCGCGAAGGATGGCACTTGTGTGGGTGTACCTTGGCACACCCATGACTGCTCGCGCAGCTGCATTCTGGACCAGTTGTAGTCTCCGGACACTCTTCAAGGGTAGCCCCATGTAGAGCGCATTGCAATAGTATGTAATAGTAGTAATAGTAATAGTAATAGTATATGATTTTCTGCAGATAATAATAATAATAATAATAATAATAATAATAATAATAATAATAATAATAATAATAATAATAATAATAATAATAATAATAATAACAACAACAACAACAACAACATCAACAACAACAACAACAACAACCATAACTCCGCCGTTGCCAGTCCCAAGCCCGGATGAGAAAGGAGGAGGGTTGAGGTCAGGTTGGCAGCCTGGCCCCGTAAAAACCCACCAACTCATACAAAATGGTGAAACAAACAAACAAACAAATACAATTGTGGATAATAATAATAATAATAATAATAATAATAATAATAATAATAATAATTTGGAATTTATGTAAAAACTATAACATCCATACTGATACGAACTGGTGGGAACACAAGACTGAAAAAGTCACTGAAAATCAGATGGCCAAGATCTTGTGGGATTTTCGTATACAAACGGACAAGGTACTGGCGCATAATACACCAGACATCACGGCGGGAACACAAGCCTGAAAAAGTCACTGAAAATCAGATGGTCAAGATCTTGTGGGCTTTTCGTATACAAACGGACAAGGTACTGGCGCATAATACACCAGACATCACGCTGGTCGAGAAAAACAAGGTGACTATCATCGACATCGCAATACCAGGTGATAGCAAGGTCGATGAAAAAAAACACAAAAAAATCGCAAAATACCAGGAACTTAAAAATCAAAATTCAACGATTATGGCACAAACCGGCAGTGGTAATTCCAGTGGTGATTGGAACACTGGGTGCTGTCCCAAAAGCACTGGAATTACATTTGAAACAGCTCAAAATCGACAAAATCACCATCAGCCAAATGCAGAAAGCCGCACTGCTCGGTTCCGCACATATACTTCAGAAATACATTACGACATCCTAGGCCCCTGGGTGGGGCCCGACTAGTAATCCATGCCAAATCCGGCGAAACAACTGGCCGCTGTGATACAATTGTGAATAATAATAAACAACAACAACAACAACAACAACAACAATAACAACAACCATCTTACTATTATTTGTTTCAATAGGACAGGGATGGTAGGCACGTTGGTGCGCTTATGCATGCCCCTTAAAGACCTCTTAGGAATGGGGTGAGGTCAACAGTAGACAGTCTAAGGGTAAAGTTATGGGGGTTTGGGGAAGAAACCACAGAGTCAGGTAGTGCATTCCAGGCATTGACCACTCTGTTGCTGAAGTTGTATTTCCTGCAATCGAGTTTGGAGCGATTGCAGGCAAACCTTAAGTTTATATCTATTGTGTGCTCGTGTATTGTTGCGGTTGAAGCTGAAGTAGTCATTGACAGGTAAGAGATAAGATAAGATAAGAGATAAGATAAGAAAGATAAGAGGATTTGCTTTAACCTGAAGGCAACATTGAGTTCTATGAACTAACAGCCATTGATAAGACTATTTTTCCCTAAATTTATCCAATTACTTTTTAAAGCCATCCAAGTAAGAAGTCACCAAGGAGAAAGCTATCTTGTGAAATACAGTGATGAGTATCTGGTCTTTGTTTGCACTTTGGGCACAATGACTTCAACTGACATGTCAATGAATTTGTTGCATGGAAGGTCTGTCTGTGAGGCTAATTCTCATATTTATCTATACAGCACCCTGAGAAAATCACTGTTCCTTGTGACTGTAGGCAAATACAAAGATGAATATTATTACCTGTAACCATCTATGCTTGCTTGCTTGCTTTGTTGACTGTAGAGATAAGTTCATGCCTCCAGCTCACCTGAGTTGAATATTGAATTGATGTGATGAGTAACCAGGGCATACAAGCCTACTGCTTCTATGAAACAGAATTCCGATCACAGGCTGGTATGAATTTAGGCTAATAGAATTCACACTGGATTTGAGAAGGGTGGAAAAAGCACTCTGGCACTGAAGAGAGGTTGAAGATAAATGTTTCAGATAGCACTTATAAAAATACTATGCCCTATGTCAGGGGTGTCAAACTCAAGGGCCGGGGCCCAGATATGGCCCACAGGATGCTTAGATCTGGCCTGCAGGGCCACCCTAGAAACAACAAAGGACTGGCCCGTGGTGCTTCTGCCAGCTAAAACAGAGCTCGGGAGGGCTGTGTACAGCCCTCCCAGCAGAGGTGGGTTCCTGCCGGTTCGGACCGGTTCTATAGAACCGGTAGTAACTTGGCGGCCTGGATCGCTAGAACCGGCAGCAACCCAGGCCTGCCATAGCAATAGCAATAGCAATAGCACTTAGACTTATATACCGCTTTACAGTGCTTTACAGCCCTCTCTAAGCGGTTCACAGAGTCAGCATATTGCCCCCAACAATCTGGGTCCTCATTTTACCCACCTCGGAAGGATGGAAGGCTGAGTCAACCTTGAGCCGGTGAGATTTGAACCGCCGAACTGCAGCTAAAAGTCAGCTGAAGTAGCCTGCAGTGCTGCACTCTAACCACTGAGCCACCTCGGCTCCTCAGTTCTCTCGGCGGTGCCATCTTGTTTTTTGCTTCTGCACATGCACAGAAGCTTTGTTTTAATACTGCGCAAGTGCATGGCACGCAATGCATGTGGCACGCAACACGCGCACGCCCACGCGGCACGTCCCTGAGCGAACCGGCAGTGAAGAAATCCAGAACCCACCCCTACCTCCCAGGCTCCATTTTCAGCTGCGATGGCCTCCTGCCTCCCTCTGCCAGTGAAAACAGAGCTCAGGGGAGGGAGCTGCATGCAGGAGGCCATCGCAGGAGGCCATCGCAGCTGAAAATGGAGCTCTGGAGCCCATTTTCACTGGGAGAGCACTTGGGCCACCACAGACGCCCCCAACATGAGTGACGCCAAGCTGGCCATGCCCACCCTGGCCACCTCCACCCCACCCCTGAGGTCAAACACAATCCTGATGTGGCCCTCCATGAAATCGAGTTTGACACCCCTGCCCTATGTCTTATAGAAGTATAACAAACACTAATTCAATGTGGGGTCCTTAGTGCTCTCTGAGCTTGGTTGGCTGTTAGGCTACTTTAGAAGGTGTTTCAAATTTCTCTTATAGTGTTTTTGAATTTGCATTATGGTGGGGAGCCTCTGGAGGGTATTACCACTCTGGGGAGTTATATTTGTCCATCTCTTTGAGCTTCTGTGGTGATCTACTAATCCTGATTTACCAGTGCTCAATGGGAGGGCGAATAGACAAATCTTCCTCACTGTCTCAGAACAAAATGCAAGGGAACAACTCAAAGTCATGCATAATTTTCAGCACCATTTGCAGTAAAATGTACCATAACTTTAATAACTGGTGTTAAAGAGTTATATTTTCAGTTGCAAGTGGATGCCAACTCTTTCAGGCAGAGGAAGGTCAGATCTAAAATTTCTCTTGGGGTTGAATGGGACTTGTATGAAGCCAGGGAAGTTGCAGATGGCAGGAGAGACGCTGATGGCATCTGTACTACAGCCAGTGAAGTCAACTTGATTCATATATACAGTAGCACTAGGAGACGTGGTGGTGCAGTGGTTAGAATGCAATATTGCAGGCAAACTCTGCCCAAAGCCTGGAGTTTGATTATGATGGGGCTCATGATTGACTCAGCTTCCATCCTTCCAAGGTCGGTAAAATGAGGCCCAGATTGTTAGGAGCAATATAATTGTAAACCACCCAGAGAGTACTGTAAAGCAGGGGTGTCAAACTCATGGCCCACAGGCCAGATGCATCATGCACTGACCATGCCCACCCCTGTTTTAGCAAAAGGGGGAAAAGTTGCAATACATCACATGACAACAACGTGTCATCACGAGTTTGACACCCTTGCTGTAAAGCATTATGTAACTATCACTTAAGCATGAGCCAGCAGTGTGTGGCAGCAACCAAAAAAGCTAATACAATCCTTGGTTGTATAAACAGAGGCATAGAATCAAAATCACGTGAAGTATTAGTATCATGTTATAAAGCCTTAGTAAGACCACACCTGAATACTGCATACAGTTTTGGTCACCACATTACAAAAAAGATGTTGAGACTTTGCAAAGAAGTGCAAAGAAGAGCAACTAAGACGATTAAAGCCCTTGAGACAAAAACACATGAAGAAAGACTGCAGAAATTGGGTTTGGCCAGTCTAGAGAAAAGAAGGACTAGGGGTGACAATAGCAGCATTCAAGTATTTGAGGGGCTGCCACAAAGAAGAGGGGGGGGGTGTCAACTTATTTTCCAAAGCACCAAAAGGCAAGACAAGAAACAATGGATGGAAACTAGTTAAGGCAGTGGTTCTCAACCTGTGGGTTGCGACCCCTTTGGGGGTCAAACAACCCTTTCACAGGGGTCACCTAAGCGCGTGCTAGCCCACCACGCCCCCTTTGTCACGTGCGGGGAGGGGGCGGGGATCGCGGTGGCGGAGCGGGGGTTGCGGCATTAGGAAGGTTGAGAACCACTGAGTTGAGAGAAGCAACCTGAAATTAAGGAGAAGCTTCGTAGCAGTGACAACAATTAACCAGTGGAACAGCTTGCCTTCAGAAGTTGTAGGTGCTTCATCACTGGAGGTTTTAAGAAAAGATTGGACAGCCACCTGTCTGAAATGGTATAGGGTCTCCTGCTTGAGCAGGGGGTTGACCTAGAAGACCTCCAAGGTCCTTTCCAGCTGTATTCTGATTGATTGGTATATAAGCCTGAGTCCTATTGCTATTCCATTAGCAGTATTAGTAGACAAGGACTGGAAGATATCAGTGGTGATAGATGTAGCACTGTTGAGTGACAGCAACATCAGAAAGAAGGAGTATGAAAAGCTGGAGAAGTACCAGGACCTGAAGGAGGAACTATGTGGAAAATAAAGGCCAAAGTTGTCCCAGTGGTGGTAGGACCATTTAGGCTGTGACCCCTAAGCCAGGAGAGCAACTCCCAAAAATCCCAGGAACATCAGAGCTCCAGAAGAGTGCAGGGCTAGGAACAGCTAAGACCCTATGTAGAACCCTCAAACTCCCAGGTCCCTGGAAGAGGATCTGAGATTGAGGAAGACACAGGCCACCCATTGGTATGAGGAGAGAATTTCTGTTAACCCAAGTCCAGGACATCAGCAGCAGCAGCAGCAGAAAAAAATCATCTTGATTATTGCACTAGTAATTGAGAGAAAATGAGTGACTGAGTTGGCTGGCCTAGTTTTGTGCTGGCAAGCAAAGAACAAGATATGCTTTTGCGGCATCTTAGCACATGAAGCGATGTCACTATGCAAGATCTGCTCCCCAGCAACATCATAAGAGATGCACAAAATAAGGGAGGTGCCTCTCTGGGGCATAGCTTGCCCTGCCTTATCCCCCTTTGCTGCAGACCCCTGGATGATGGCACAATGAAAAGAAAGAGGTCTAATATCTTGCCCACATAGAATGCATCTTGTAACTGGATCCAAATGAAAACATGTGCCAAACTGCCCTGCAATTCTGCTCTGAAGAGGAAAAGGGGAATATCTTTTCTACTAGATGAAACGAGAAGCAGGAGAAAGCTGGAATTATTCTTCATATGTAGAGCCACAAGGAGGAAGGAAGCAGGTCAGATGTTCTGGGGGCGGGGGGGGGGAATCAATACATCCTCCTGTAACCTGGGGGCTTGGCAGGTACACAAAAATGCCAACCCGCAGCGCTGGTTTGAATCTTCTCTGTTGGAAGAGGTGACAGCTTGTTTAAAGCTCTTTGGAATCTGACTTCAAAGCTGCCATCTTCCCCACCTTGTCAGAGATTCTGTGCGGTTAACAGAAGTACAGGACAAGCAGATGGTTTAGAGATGTAGTCATTCAATCCTTGCAGTTCTCAACTATGTAGTGTGACAGTTATCAGAGGCTCCCAAATGCTAAATGCGCATTTCATGTCAGCTATCAAGCGGGACTCAATATCAAACATTGATGTACAACTTCTTAGTCAAACAGGGAGGGTTGAGAAAGCCAATGTCCCTGGATCACAAAACCAAGCAGAAAAGACTCTACAAATATTTAAAGAACATTGGACAATTATTTATTTATTTATTTATTTACCCACCCCTCTCACCACAGGAATGGTGGGTGGTTTAAAAATAAAATAAGAGTATCAATAATTTAACTTCATGAGATATAAAACCAAAAGGGGTGGGGGAACAGCAGCTGAGGATAAAAACCTCATAGTAATATCAACTGCATGAACTTCACAAACTTTCTAACCCCTATGCCTGGACAAACTACTAAGTGAGGGGTCCTTGGTGCTCTCTGAGCTTGGATGTTTTCTTGACTAACACTGATGATGTTGCCTAGTTTGGGTAATGAAACGTCTTCAAGAAAACAACCAAGCTCAGAGAGCACCAAGGACCCCTCATTTCAGCACTGAGCTACAAATGTTTTCCTTTATTGAAACCACTAAGTCCTAAGGGCTTTCTTGAAGCCCAATAGGGTTGGGACAAATTTGATCTCAGATGGCAAGTTCCAGAAGACAGGTGAGAGGATCAAAAAGACATTCTTGTTGGGGCTTGCAAGAATGCCATTTTTTAAAATTGACGGATCCTGAAGGATGCTACTGATTAGATCATACTAGATCTAATACGGTGGGTGAAGACAATGGGAGACAGACAGTCCTTCAAATATCCATGCTCCATTCCATGAATGTCTTTTCAGGTGACAACCAGAACTTTGGATTGCATCCAGAAACCTACTGGAGGCCAGTGCAGTTTGCATAACAAACATAGATGGATCAGGAAGCACCCATACTGTAATTGTCTGCACCAGTGCATTCTGGACCTTTTTACAACTTTGGTGTGTTTTTCAAGGGCAACTTTCTGTAGCATGCATTACAGTAGTTCATTGGGGAGATAACGAAGGTGAGATGACCATATGCGTTATTCCTTGGTCCAGCAAAAGGTGGAATTGGCACAAAACACAAAGCTGTGCAAAAGCCCCCCAGGCTGGTGCCTACTCCTTGAACAGGAGCTGTGAGTCCAGAAGGCTCTCCAAATTGCACACCAGTTTTGTCTGGAGTAGTGCAACCCCACCCAGAATTAAAGATGGAACATCACTGGAGCCAGGAAGCCTTAAAACCAACTGCCATTCATTCTTCAAGGGTTGAACTGAGGCCTGTTCTTCTCCATCCACACACCCCACAGCCTCCAGAGACCAAGACAAAACCACCATGGCATAATTTGGTCAATCCAGGGCGGTGATGTACAACTGGACATCATAAGGTTTCAGATGATATCACGCCATGTGCCATCAGTTGTCTTCACTCAGTGGCTTGATATAGATGTTAAATTCAGCAATTTCAGATGTTCAATTTTTGTCCTCTACTTTTGTAGAAATTGAACATCATTTGTGAGGAACAAAATTCAGTTCACTTGACACCTTCCCAAACTATTACCATGTGGGTTTCATTTTATTTCATTTTTAAGAAAAACTACCAGTGCAATTGCTTTTAGACCTTGATACTCTTTGCTTATTTTACTTTAAGGCTTTAGTTTAGTTCTTGGTTATTGCCCAAAGCCATTGTTTTGAATATTGTAATCTTTTGTTCACTTCCTTGCACACATCCAAGTTTCTGATGCTTATTAAAGGGGTGACAAATAATCCCAAAGTTGGTAGGCTATGGACTTTCAATAACTCATTGACCTCCACTGTTTTTTCCTCAAAAGAGGAGAAATTCATAAATTACATCCTTACCAGGGTTCCTGTACAGCTTAATTTGTGCCTTCATTCTAAGCAAAGCTGGTTACAAAACCTCTTGACACTCTTTAGTCCAAAAATAAAATAAAAATAAGATTGTATGTGCTCGGGCATACAAGCAATGCTACCGCGTCTGGAAATGTATAAGTTTACCTAGTGCATTTCTAACTCACATTATCATTCATGTATTCACAACCCAACTGTCAAATGATAAAGCAGCTGAATTTCAAAATATTTTTTTTTGAAAAAAATCCTATGTTGGGGGAATGGTTGCTGCAGATTATTATAAACTTCCAGAAGTTAAAGAAAAATAATTTATACAACACAGTGGTTTCCTAGCATTCTGTATTCTGGAAAGCAGAATTACAACTCTGGAATATGCTTGGTTTGGTCTTTAGGAGCTGGCCCTTGGTTAGGAAATGTGGTTTCCATTTTTGTAGACAATAAGAATATTCACTTTTGACAGCCTCTCTGTCCACGCAGTTCTTTTAGATTCTTTAAATAATTGCGATCCTCCCATCCCTCCATCCTTCCATCCATCCATCCATCCATCCATTTTAAAGATTTTAAAGAAAAAAGTCTAGATTCGTGATGGTGATCCTATGGCACGCGTGCCACAGGTGGCACGGGGAGCCATATCTGTGGGTACGCGAGCTGTTGCCCTAGCTCAACTCCAGTGCGCATGCGTGTGCCGGCCAGCTGATTTTCGGCTGGCTCTGCCCACGCCACTCCTCCCCTCCCAGGAGTCTCCACGTGGCCCGTTTTGGATGCCAGGTAAGTACAGGGTTTGTGCGGAGGCTCTGGGAGGGCATTTTCGGCTCCCAGAGGGCCTCCGGGGGGGTGGAGGAGGCCATTTTCACCCTCCCCAGGCTCCAGGAAAGCCTCTGGAGCCTGGGGAGGGCGAAAAATGGGCCTACCGGGCCCACCAGAAGTTGGGAAACGGGCCGTTTCCGGCCTCCGGAGGCTTCAGGGAGGCCTGCTAGCCCAAAATGGGGTGCACAGTGGGGTCATGCACGCATGCACGGGGGAGCGCGGGGGGTAGGTTGTGCATGCATGCGTGGGGGCGGGGCAGCATGGGGGGTCACGCATGCATGCGCAGCGGGGCAGGGCATGTGGGGGGCATTGAATTATGGGTGTGGGCACCCGCACACTTTCAGCACAAGGTTTCAGCAAAAGGTTCGCCATCACTGGTCTAGATAGTTTCCTCCCATTGATGATTTAATTTGTTCTGCTGCACATTGCAGAGGTTGAACTAATTGATCCATGTAGTCCCCTCCAACTTAACAATTCAACAATTGGATATTATTGGTCTATTCAAATTACATCTTCTTTCCATTTTCATCCATTCGAATCATACTTGTTTTGTTTTCTAAATTCACAAAGATTTTTTCACCTTCCTCCTCCTCCTCCTCCTCCTCCTCCTCCTCCTCCTCCTCCTCCTCCTCCTCCTCCTCCTCCTCCTCCTCCTCCTCCTTGCCAACCACTGATAGCCAGAAATTATCTTTCTCCTCTCTGCAATATCCTGAAATAACAGTGGCATTTGAGGAGTAAATAGTCTTTGGTGACTGGGAAGATAACCTGCTGGTATTATGAGTGGAAATTAGGCAATAAGATCTATTTGTGGCCATCCTTTTAGAATTGAATGAACATAGCAAGAATAACAAATGGAGTCTGTTGGATTCAGTTTTCTATTCCATTTTGAAAGGAATAAATAATCCTATAATAAAAAGGGCTGGCAAGAATCTAGGGTTGGCTGGTGGAATAATTGCATGCTGTATGATTGAGGAAACCTCCACAATTAGAAAAAAAATGGCGGTTAGTAATGGTGACATGTGGAGAAAGTATCTAATCTTTCAAAGGCTTGAAAATTGTTCTAGATATCAAGTCAATGTGAGAGTATAATTGTTTCTTTTTTTCCAGCCAAGCTTTGCGGAGTCACCTGGAATGATCCAAGTTTCTTTGTCTTACATTTCTTTCAGCCAAAAATATTGCACACACAAAAAATAGATCCAATTGGATTCTTGTGTTTGGATTACACCACTTGGTTCTTGAAGGGCATTTGGCTTCCATTCAGACTCTGGCATGCTCTCTACAGAATCGTAATTGAACACAATGGTTTTGGCAAAAGTTCTCCAGATAAGAATTATAAAGTCTGTTCTTTATAATTTGTGGATGTTTTCTAGCTGCTTGAGAATTTACTCAGCAGTTTTGGCTCTAACAGAATAACGGAGTTGGAAGGGTCCTTGGAAGTCTTCTGGTCCAACCCCCTATTCAAGCAGGAAACCCTATACCAGGGGTGTCAAACTTGATTTCGTTGAGGGCCACATCAGGGTTGTGTTTGACCTTGGGGGGCCAAGGTGGGCGTGGCCAGGGTGGGCGTGGCTAGCTCAACATAACTTGTGTCGGTTGACCGAGCGCTCTGCCAGCGAAAACAGGCTCCCGAGCTCTGTTTTTGGCTGCGATGGCTTCCTGCAACCCCCTGCCAGCAAAAACCGAGCTTGGGAGGGCCACCCGCAGCCCTCACAAGCTCTGTTTTTGGCTGTGACGGCCTCCTGCAACCCTCTGCTAGCGAAAACAGAGCTCGGGAGGGCCGCCGGCGGCCCTCTCAAACTCTGTTTTCACTGGCAGAGGCACTGTGGGCTGGTCCTTTGCTGTTTCCAGGGCGGCCCCACGGGCCAGATCTAAGCACCTTGCGGGCCGGATCCAGCCCCCGGGCCTTGAGTTTGACACCCCTGCCCTATACCATTTCAGACAAATGGTTGTCCAATTTCTCTAGAAACTAAAGCATATATCTTCTACTGACAGAATTTAGCCAGTTGAATATATGCACATTTTCCCACAACTATTCCCATATAGCAGCAGAAAGAAGACAAGTTGTTCCCTGGATGATGCAAAGATGGCTGGTGAATTACTACAAGAGAGACAAGAATATTGATGATTATGCACGAAACTGTGTTTAGAAGAACTGGCTAGATCTTTCATGCATTCTGCTTCTTCTCATATGATGCTGTGGGAGCACATAGAAGCACATTGCAGATTATTCACCAAAGGCTGGATGCTTTCTGTTAGAAATTCTGTTTATATATAGCCCTATAGCCCTACAGATCAAAATAAAGTGTACAATCACCATGGACCTTGCTGCTTTACCGTTTTAACTGTAACAGAAAACTCTCCTCAGAACAAAAAGACCATAGAGTATATACCATAGATTACACCTAGCAAACCTACAAACACTGACATCTACTGGCTGTAGGTGTTGCACATTCTAACAAAACGTATTCCAACAGTTTGATGTTGCTTTAGCTACATTTCGTCAAAGACAATCAGGTTCTGAAATAGATGTAGACAGAATCAGGTGTTCTTTAGCTTGGAAAGTTAATCATAAGGTTATGTGAATCCTAATTCATTTGATTTGATTTAGAGGTTCAAGACCGGAAGACAGCATGATTCAATTTGAGTTTGTATTTTGAAATTTGAGGGCAAAGAACATCTGATTTGAGCTACTCCGATAGGGATGTGCCACCCTGCTTCATTTGAGGGGGACAGAATAGGATGAAAATAGCAATAGCAATAGCACTTAGATTTACATACCGCTTCACAGTGCTTTACAGCCCTCTCTAAGCACTGTGCCCCCAACAATCTGGGTCATTTTACTGACCTCGGAAGGATGGAAGCCAGAGTCAACCTCGAGCCAGTCAGGATCGAAGGAATCGAACTCTTGGCAGTGTGAGCAGAATTAGCCTGCAATATTGCATTCTAACCACTGCACCACCACAGCTCAGAGGTGGCTCCATCTTTTACAGAATTTTGATTCTGCTAAGATCTGACCAATTACGTTCAAGGGTTTTACTGCAATATACTTTTGTAATAGTGCCCTCACTTCCTGTCAGCTCCACTAGGTGGACTAAACCCTCCTGGTCTAGTCCAACTAGTGGAGCTAACTGGAATCAAGTCAAGGGGAAGGCTATAATAACAGAATTGGAACAGAGGTGGGTTCCTCCTGGTTTGGACAGGTTCGCCCAAACCGGTAGCAACCCACTGGTGATGTCATGGTGACGTGACGGAGCCGGTTAGGTCGGTGGCGGTCCATGGACGCTGCCATATATTTTTTGGAATTTTTATTTATTTATTTTTTCTTCTGTGCATGCGCAGAAGCTGAGTTTCCGGCACTGCGCATGCGTCACCATCTTGTTTTCAGCTTTTTTGGGGGGGATTTTTTTTATTTTTCAGCACTGCGCCCACATGGCGCAGCCACGCGGCGCAGGAGGAAGCAAACTGGCAGCGAGGTAAGTTAGAACCCACCTCTGAATTGGAAATCTGATTGCACTGTATCTCCTTATAGTTCATACTGCTGTGAATCAGGGTGGAATCTGACTGCTTTGGAATGCTATCTTGTTTCTCTGGAATTAAAAAAAAAACATTTCAATCTCTTTTATTGTAAGTAGCAGTTGCTGCAAATTTCTGTCCAGGTCATTTTTTCAACTGCCCCGACCGCCACCACAGGAAGCAGGTAGAACACAATTATAGTATTAGGTTATGAACTAACCCAGAAAACATTCTACTACAAGAAGAATGAAATAATTTATAGAAAGATAGATGCAATCCTTGTAGTCATGGGCAACTTTTCAGGGTAAAAGAACCAGTAACTTCAGGAAAGGGCTTCTCCCAGAAATTCTGACTTGTTTTCTCTGTTCTGTCCCCTCTAAAATGCATTTCTGCTTATGTAACTCTAGTGAAACTTCTGGTCATTGTTTTCCTCCAAGAAAAAGTTGGGCCTAAAAGCATCAGGAAATAAGAAACTACATTAACTATCATATTTCATCAGGATACTTGCTTGGGGTTGTGGGATGAAATTCATCTGGATTTTTTCCAGGTTCTTGAGTGACGTGCTCTAAATACTATACCTCCAGTGCAGTGGTAAGATTCAAATTTTTTTACTACTGGTTCTGTGGGCATGGCTTGGTGGGCATGGTGTGGCTTGGTGGGCATGGTGTGGCTTGGTGGGCATGGCGTGGCTTGGTGGGCATGGCAGTGGAAAGATACTGTAAAATCTCCATTCCCACCCCACTCCAGGGGAAGGTTACTGCAAAATCCCCATTTCCTCCCGATCAGCTGGGACTTGGGAGGCAGAAAATAGATGGGGGCGGGGCCAGTCAGAAGTGGTATTTATTGGTTTTCTGAACTACTCAAAATTTCTGCTACCGGTTCTCCAGAACTGGTCAGAACCTGCTGAATACCACCTTTGCTCCAGTGACAGGATCATTGTATCTAAATGTGGTTGAACTCAGCTGTGATCCTGCTTGCATTGTTGTAAAGGAATTAATGCCATCTGGGAGATATATGCTGTGACACAACAGAGCTATAATATATGGGATGAAGTATCTCTGCTGATGGAAACCAATAGCTGATGGAGAGATGAGGAAAGTGAATCAGAAGCCCTTTGATTTCCGTATGCCAGATTGAAATTTATCTTAGGTCTTACTAGAGTTTTATTGCCATTTAATGGTCTAGATTAAAGGAATTGAAAACATCATTTTTGACTACTTACAAACAGGCAGAGTGATGGCTTTTATAACCCAGACTAGTTAAATATTTCAGAAGACATCTGAGGCTGCATATCTCAGCCATTACCCAGTCCTCTTCTCCTGCAACCAACCAACTGAAATCAATGGGAGCACCAGGAAATAAACCACAGGTGGATTTCATCAGTGGGCTCAGAGTAACCTCCTGATCTTCTGGAGAAATTATAGCAGGGGTGTCAAACTTGCGGCATCACATTGTTGTCATGTGATGTATCGTGACTTTTCCCCCCTTCGCTAAACCAGGGGTGGGTGGGCCGCGAGTTTGACACCCCTGGGTTATAGGAACATCTGGTGATGTGGCAACATCAACAGAAGGATGGAGGTTAAAAAATGTTTCAGAATAATGAGTTTTAATGAGAGTGGCAAGTATCCACACACTGTCAGCCCTGGAGGCCATCTTTTACTTTGGATCTTCAGGGCTGCCACACTTGGTGGATGGGCATGCTGTGGGCAATTGGGGGTGGGGGGTTGGATGGAGACAGGGTGAGATGTATAGCCATAACAACATTCTTTTCCCTGGCAGTCAAGGACGTTCAGCCTCCACCTGGAGAGGCGTGACTGGGAGGCATCTCCATTTGGGACAGTGGATTGATTGGACCATGTGATGGACATGTGGGTGCAGGGGAAGGGACTTTGGCTTTCCTTTGGGTGGGGAAAACCCAGGGGCCTTTCAAATTCGGTTTTCCCAGATGTGCCAATATGACATCTCTAATAAAATGGAACTTTGAGGAAGATGCTTGCCTTGGAGTTTTATTTCTGTTGGGGGTGTTACTTGGAACCCTGACACACACACACACACACACCCTTACCACAGTATGGAAAATGCACCATTCCAACTCAAGAACAAAATGCACAATTTCTACCTTGTAATTGCAGGTAGTCCTCAATTTACAACAGTTCGTTTAGTGACCGTTCAAAGTTACAACGGCACTGAGAACAGTGACTTATGACTGTTTTACACACTTATGACCAGTGCGGTATCCCCATGGTCATGTGATCAAAATTCAGACACTTGGCAACTGACTCGTATTTATGATGAAGCAAAGTCAATGAGGAAGCCAGATTCACTTAACAACCATATTGCTAACTTAACAACTGCAGTGATTCACTTAACAACTGTGGTAAGCAAGGTTGTAAAATGGGGCAGAACTCACCTCTTGGCATGGACATACGTGGTGCTCATCCCAGAGAGCATTGTGGGTTTACGCTTGTTAAGTATTTACTTTTAATAAAGCTTGTGATGATCATACCAGCTTTTAGCTCCTCTTTCTTGGAAATCTCTCATGGATGCTGGCCCCTGGAGGGCATTTACATTTACATTTGGACAAACTACTATGAACATGACTACATGATTTAAAAAAAAAAAATCCACAGAAATAGTTTGTCTTATTCTAGGAATGCTTTTACAGATTCCCGCTATGACCTATTTTTCCAGGTGGTCTTCCATCCAAGAAACTTCAGATCTGACTTGGCTTAACTTCTTTTGAAATAAACTTAATTTCTAAATGCTGCCCCTTCCTTAAAGGGATCCTATGGAATTAAATAGACTATTTGTGGGTTTATTTAGGATCCAATGAGATCCAATTATCTATCTGTCTGTTTGTCTGT
>QLTV01001159.1:2012586-2045524 GCA_003457575.1 Thermophis baileyi | reverse complement strand
GGGAGGGAATGGGGATTTTACAGTATCCTTCCCCCAGGAGTGGGGAGGGAATGGGGATTTTGCAGTATCCTTCCCCCTGGAGTGGGGTGGGAATGGAGATTTTGCAGTATCCTTCCCCCAGGAGTGGGGAGGGAATGGAGATTTTGCAGTATCCTTCCCCTGGAGTGGGGAGGGAATGGGGATTTTGCAGTATCCTTCCCCTGCCACGCCCACCAAGCCACGCCCACCAAGCCACACCCACAGAACCGGTAGTAAAAATATTTGGATTTCACCACTGGATAGGATCATAAACTGATATGGAAGTAAAGCCCTATCAAAGTGTTGAATGCCTGCAGGAAGCATCGCCTTAGCCTGCTCTTTCATTTTTCTTTCTCCCTTCACTCCCTGCAAAACCCTCCAAGAGCATTGTAAGGATGCAAACTTAGTAGAAACTATTAAAACTTTTGTCAAACAGACTGGGAATAAATGGTATCTGGATTCTAAGATGCATTGCATAGCTGTATTTTTTATATTGTAATGCAAGAGCGGAGAACCCGTTCTTAGTAACTAAGGACTGCACTTTGTCTTTTTAAATGTCAACTTCCAAGGACTGGAAGGACTGTTGCAATGATATAGTGAGGTTTGTAGAGGGGTCAAGGTGTTGGATTTTTAAAAAATAAATAAAAAAAAGATAGGTGTTGGGAAGTTGAAGGCAAAAGTGATGCAATATGTCTAGGGGAAGTAGTTTAAAATATAGGTAGTCCTTGACTTACGGACACAATTGAGCCCAAATTTTTCATTGCTAATCAAGGAAGTTTTTTAAGTGAGTTTTGCTCCATTTGACGACCTTGATTACCAAAGTTGTTAAGCAATTCATTGCAGTCGTTAAGTGAATCATGCAGTCGTTAAGTGAATCTGGTTCTCCCCATTGACTTTGCTTGTCAGGGAAGGCTGGGAAGGTTACAAATGGTGATCACAGGATCCCCAGGAAGTGCGACGGTCATAAATACAGGTCAGTTTCCAAGGGTCCGAATTTGGATCATGTGACCTTGGGGATGTTGCAATGGTTGTAAGTGTTAAAACTGGTCACATTTTTCCCCAGTGCTTTTGTAACTTTGAACGGTCACTAAATGAATGCTTGCAAGAAGAGGACTACTTGTATATATATTTTTTGCCAGGATCTTAAATATTAATGATTTCAATGACAACAGATTTCAATATTTGAGTTCTAAATGCTTTGTCTTTTTGTATATTTTAAAATAGTTTTAGCTGCCATGAATGCTCCACTGGACAGAAAAATGGGAAGTAAGGCAATTAAATATCTCTCTCTCTCTCTCTCTCTCTCTCTCTCTCTCTCTCTCTCTCTCTCTCTCCCTCCCTCTCTCTCTCTCTCTCTCTCTCCCTCCATGTGTGTGTGTGTGTGTGTGTGTGTGTGTGTAGCCCTTCAAATTCCAGAAACTATTCCAAAGCTGTAAGATTCTCCTTTTGATCTCCTCTGGCAATGCTTTTTCTGATTTTTTCATACCAATATTGGCAACCTTTGGAATTGGAGTCACCCGTTGAGTATTTCAGAGCATGTTTTAGGTGCATCCACAAAATGGCTGATAACAGAATCCTCAAACATATAGGGGAAGAGCAAAAACATGGCTACAAACAATTCTGGTTTTAAAGACTGATGCTGTTGTTTTGGGTAGGGTAGGGTAGGGTAGGGTAGGGTAGAGTAGAGTAGAGTAGAGTAGAGTAGAATAGAATAGAATAGAATAGAATAGAATAGAATAGAATAGAATAGAATAGAAAATAGAATAGAATAGAATAGAATAGAATAGAATAGAATAGAATAGAATAGAAAATAGAATAGAATAGAATAGAATAGAATAGAATAGAATAGAATAGAATAGAATAGAATAGAATAGAATAGAATAGAATAGAATAGAATAGAATAGAATAGAATAGAATAGAATAGAATAGAATACTTTATTGGCCAAGTATGATTAGACATACAAGGTCTCTGGTACCAGGGGTGGGATTCAGCCAGTTCAGACTGGTTCAGGCGAACCGGATGCTAATTTTACATCTGGTTCGCCGAACCAGTAGTTCCAAGGACTGGCTGGCCCCGTCCACCCCACCCCATCCCTCCCCTCCCAGGAGTCTCCATGCAGCTTATTTTGGATGCCAGGTAAGTGCAGGGCCCGTGCGGAGGCTCTGGGAAGGTAAAAAACGGGCCTCCAGGAAGTTCTGGAAGTCTGGAAACGGGCCCATTTCTGGCCTCCAGAGCGTGTCTGGAGCCCGGGGGAGGCCATTTTCGCCCTCCCGGAGGTTCGAGGAAAGCCTCCGGAGCTTGGGGAGGGTGAAAAACGGGCCTCCCGGAAGTTCCAGAAGTATGAAAATGGGCCCATTTCTGGCCTCTGGAGGGCCTCCGGAGCCCGGGGGAGGCCATTTTCACCTTCCCGGAGGCTCGAGGAAAGCCTCCGGAGCCTGGGGAGGGCGAAAACGCCCCCCCTGCCATGGTGCAGGAGGCCGAGTAGGCCACCCCCACCATGGCTACGCCCACCCAGCAACCGGGCAGAGAACCGGTTGCTAAAATTTTTGAATCGCACTCCTGTGATACACTAATACTCTGTGTACATGCCAAACAACAGAGAGAATAATAATAATAATAATACCAATAAAAGAGGAAGTAAGGAATATAATAATAAGAATAAATAACAATTCTACAGCCATACTATATGGGTTAATATACATAGATACATACATCATTACCTTTCATTACCTTTCTTAAAAAATAAAATAATATTTCAGAGAGAATCTTTAAGATGGAGTCAGGAGCTTGGTGAGCACCAAGACAAGAGATGTCTATGGCTACCATGTATGTATGTGTGCATGCATGCATGTATATATGCATGTACTGTATGTATGTTTTTTCCCCTCAGTAAGACCCATAATGTGTGTTTCCAAGAGATGCAACCTACAGTTTTGTAGAACATAACACTGAGTAAAGCAGCTGTAAAGTGACAGGCTATATACTTGCTGATGCTTTAAAGCTGCCATTATGTGGTTCATTCTATCCTTCATGGGAAACCGGAGCTTAGCAAGGGCAGTAACCTTGCTTCGGTATTTACACTTTTCAGGTTTATTGTCGTTCTCTCTCACATTGGAAGCGAATCTGGGGAGCAATGGGAAGAATCAGCCTTTCCATAGCAGTTGGGCCTTTTTTGAATCCTAAGTAGGGGGAAGGAAGAATGACAGATGGTTGGTTCGGTTGGTTTCCAGGGGGAATAGAATGTGGGGATTGAACCTCAGATCTGAAATAGACTCTTTAAACAGAGACTTTGCTGCTCCCAAGAGGGCTCCCTTAAGGTCTGTCATTCAGAGGAAGGATACAATAGGTTTGCTCCATTAGCTGCAAAAAAGGGGCAGTGTAATGAATTAGATATGGATAAAATAGTCATCAGCTTGGGTGAGAAAGAAAGCTAATTGTCTGCCTGTGTACCTTCCCTGCTAATGGGCTTGGTGACCTAGGACCATTGAAGAAACCACGAGAAAAAGAGGTAACGAACTGCACAATCAACAATGCAAGTTGAGATCGCTGGAGATAAAACATGGAATGAAAAACGAAAGACAAGATTTCCTGTTAAGCTGGTTTTGCTCACCTCAGTTTAACTAAGTGGAGCACTAATCAAGCTTACCAAAGGTAATTCATTGTGGTAGCTCCTAAATTTGATTGATATTGAACCATTTTTGTTTCCGTTTTGGGATTATTTCCCCTCCATTGATTACTCATTTGGTTTGATAGCCCACCTCAAGCCAGTCCCTCAGTGTGGTGATTAGGTGTGTGGTAATTATTCCACTCTCTTGCGCACATTTCTGTAAACCAAAAGCCAGCCTGGGAAAAACACACCCGATGTCACATCTAGAAGATACAAAGACTCAATTTTTGTTGGAGGTCTAAGGTTTATCATTCTGGAGATGGAAAGCAGTCTGCAAAAATATTTCTCTGGCTATTTCTTTGAGATGGAGATCATGTATCTATCTATCTATCTATCTATCTATCTATCTATCTATCTATCTATCTATCTATCTATCTATCTATCTATCTATCTATCTATCTATCTATCTATCTATCTTCTATCTATCATCTATCTATCTATCTATCTATCTATCTATCTATCTATCTATCTATCTATCTATCTATTATCTATCTATCTATCTATCTATCTATCTATCTATCTATCTATCTATCTATCTATTATCTATCTATCTATCTATCTATCTATCTATCTATCTATCTATCTATCTATCTATCTATCTATCTATCATCTATCATCTATCTATTCATATTTATCAAATTTTGGAACCACCCATCTCCCTCGCAAAGGGACTCTGGGTGGCGTGAAAACAGATAAATGTATAAAATTTAAAAAGAGGCAAGGATGATTAAAATTCAGTGTAAAAAAATTAATTAAAAATCAGAGGGAAGGCTTTCAGGGGGCTAACCAGCCCCACAGCTGTATGCTCCTCTGCAACCCAAGAATCATGTTTTCATATCTTTCCAGAAGGCCAGGATAATAGGCCCCCCCCTCACCCCATAATGTGGGGTGGGGGCGAGAGCAGAAAAGGCTCTCTTCCTGAACCCCACCAGTCAGAACTCTCTGCCTGATCGGATGGGACGGGCTGATGTAGTGGGATGAAGATGGTCCCATAGGTAATCTTGCTCCATGCTGGGTAGATAACCTGGCCCCATCTTACTGCTTTGAAAGATTATTATGAAACAAAAATGGTGTATGGCTTCCCCTTTCATATCTCCTCTAGTCAGCAGGTCCTTCTTGAATATTTACAGGTTTTATTTTAGATTAAATTACAAAATATATCATTTAGAACAGCGGCCTCCAACCTTTTGGACACCAGGGACTGGTTCTGTGGAGAGAGGTTTTTCCCGCAGACTGGAGGGGACATGTTTTTGTGCTGCCTGCATCCCAGGGATGGAGGTTTGCTTGTTTGTGCGGACCAGTTTCTGGCATGCTGCAGACCAGTGCTGGTCCATGGACTGGGGGTTGGGGACCTCTGATTTAGAAGAGGTCTATTTAGAACAGTGGTTCTCAACCTTTCTGGGAATGAGCAGGGATGAAATGCTCCTGGTTCGCTCGTACCTGTCGGTCACCGTAGAGCCGGTCACCAAGGTAGCGCGAGGCGCCGCCCACCCACCCGGATGCCACTATTTGGGTTCTTTTACCCTCTGCGCATGCGCAAAGCGTTCTGCGCATGCGCAGAGGGTAAAAGAACCCAAATGGTGGCGTCCGGGCGGGTGGGCGAAGTCTCCCGCTTCCGTCGCTACCGGCTGTCCGGCGACCCGCAGGCACGGCCGAACCGGGAGCATTTCACCCCTGCAGTGACGGTGGCACCAAGATGGCAGGCTAGCGCGCCCGGCAACCCCTGTGAAATGGTCGTTCGACCCCCAAAGGGGTCACGACCCACAGGTTGAGAACCGCTGATTTAGAAGATCAAATTGCAATTTGATCTTTTTAATACTAGTATAGGAAGTTTGGTGAAGTCTATGTCTAGGGTGCATCTATACATCTCCTTAACTAGGTAAAAATCAAGTATTTGCATTTCTATAACTTGCTAACCTTGGTTAATGTTCAACCTAATTAAATTTCTTCTGGTTTAGTGAGTCGTGGAAACAGCACATTTGGTTAGTTTATGGTTGAATGTCCTCTGCAAACAGAGACTTGGCTTGTTCCAAGTGTTATACAAATGGTCATTGAACTTATGCAATAATTGGAAGAGGGCACTGATTAAATTATTTATCATCATAGCCAGCATGTATTTAAATAACTGGCCAACGGACCCCCAAATGAAGGTCTTCTGAAGGAATAATGACGTATGGTTTGAAACTCTGATTTATGACCTTGTTGGAGAAGCCAAGTGAAAGGAGTAAAAATCTGGATCAGATTAAAAATATATGCAATTTAGCACCTTGCTCTCTCTCTCTCTCTCTCTCCCTCTCCCTTCCCCCCTCTCTTCCTCTATCTAATCTGTCTATGAAAATTTATATGGCTACTCAACTCATTCTCAGTGACTCTGAGCAGCTTACAAGGATAAAATCCCAATACAAAAACAATTACAAAAAGCAATAGCCTCCACCCCACTTGATGGGCTCCATATCATTCTGGGTATGACTAGTATTCCATTGGATTTTATTACAAATGTGCAAGATCCGTTTAGCTTTCATGATTAAGGACCATTGCTGATGCATTTGTCTTCCATCAGAGTCAGTTTGTTTTCTTTTTATGACCCTGTAGTGTAATCCCTTTCATCAGGATGGAGTCGGGGAGACTGAATGGAGCTGAGCGTTTACCGGCTGGACGCCCTTCCTGATGCCTATGCGGAGTTCTCTTTGTGCCCTGAGAACTCTGCATAGAGAAACATCTGTCACTGCCTAGGATTGAACTGTCAACCTTCTGAGAGGGAGGTGAGCGTCTTTACCTGTAGGCGACTGCGCCACTCTCCATGAGAGGCAATACTTCCCTTAAATAAAGTGGACATTTGACACTCAAAGAGCAGGAAAAGCCCTAATTCTTTTATACAAAGAGGATGGTCAAACATAACGATACCAGCCAGCAACTCATCACATCTTGGGCAGCTTTCAGAAAGTCTGAAATCTGAGAAAATGAGAAGTCCATCATATTGCCTCTCTGGAAGATATGAGCAATGCTAGTGAATACTATGAGGACGGGAGATAGAAAGAAAGGCAACATGGCCATGTGGAAACAGTCAGCTAACCATTTAGAGTGAAATCAACTAGTCTTACCACAGTTAGTTAGCTGCAGTGGCGTAGGCCCTAGAATGGCATGCATTACACGTATTCCTCAACTTATGACCACAACTGGAACTGGAATGTCCATCACTAAGTGATACAGTTGTTAAGTGAGTCACGCCCAATTTTACAACCTTTTTGGTTGTGAAGGTTAAGCGAATCATGAAGTTGTTAAGCAAATCTGGCTTCCCCCATTGACTTTGCGTATCAGAAGACCCCTGGGAAGGTTGCAAATGGTGACCTTGGAGGTCAGAGGACTCTGTGGGTGGACTATGGGCATTGCAACCATCCTAAATACATGCCAGTTGTCAAGGGCTCAAATTTTGGTCACCTGACCGGGGAAACGACCATCGTAGGGTGCAATAAATCACTTCTTTCAATGCTGTACCACCTGCATTGGTGCATTGGACAGGTTTTGACCACATGTTCAAAATATTCAGCCTATATTTTCTACTTGGTTGGGAAGTCTGTAGGAGACTCCCATCACAGTGATATTTTTGTATTAACACCTTTGAATCGTTGTTAAATAAATGGCCATAAGTCAAAGGTTACCTGTATATCTCTGCTCTGCAAGCTATATTGGTTGCCAGTTTGCTTCCAGGTCCAATTTAAAGTGCTGTTTTTAACCTTCAAAGCCTTTCATGGCATGGGATACAGCTATCTGAGGGAACACCTCCATCACCTCCATCTCCACCTATCAGAAGAGACATGCTATGGGTCCCACATGCAAAAGACTTTTATCGGGCAAGAGATGGGTCTTTTCTGCTGTGGCACCCATCCTGTGGGACATCATCATTGAAATTCTTCTGGAAATTTCTTAAAACGTGGCTGTCAGCATGCCTGGGATCTCAAGGAAATGGTGATTTGATGAGATGGTTGCCTTGTTTTTAACATCAATTCTCTCCTCTATTGTTGATTGTTGATGACTTTTAATTTCAGGTTTTAACATCTGGATTCTGTGATTGTTTTTATTGTAAACTGTCTAGAGTCACTTTATTGTGAGATGTGCAGCCATATAAACATGATAAATATATAAATACATAAAGAAGATGGGTTGAAGGTTTATTAGCAGATGCTTGCATGGAGTTTGACAAGACAGTTCCAGATGTGACCGGCCTGATGTTGTATACCATATTTCTTAGAAATTCCATCTCTGCTCACCGTGATCTCTCCCAAAAGAAAGAATTGTCATCTTTCATTCTTCTCACCAGACTTGCTGAGAGCAGAATACTGGCTAAATAAATAATAAATGTCATTAGCTGTCATAACAATGTCTTACCCTTTCGAAAGTCCCATTCATTACAATTGCCGCTGGCTTCCGCGGATGACTTCCTCTGGGAGAAAGTTTCATAGTTCAGTTTTGTTGTGTTTTATTTGTTCTGGGGTTTCTTTCTAACCCCTGAAACATTACTGAATAGTGGCAACAATTGCTTATCTGTTTATAAGGCAGCATTATAAGTAAAATGGAATCCCAGTTGGCAGTGAACATCTTCCAACAAATGTGTTCCTGGAATCTAATATTACTTTTGAGGACAAGAAAGGAAAATGTTTTAGTGAAACCTAGATTTTGAGGTCTTTGCCTTATTGCCTGGGCATATATATATATAAGAAAGAAAGAAAGAGAGAGAAAGAGAAAGAGAAAGAGAGAGAGAGAGAGAGAGAGAGAGAGAGAGAGAGAGAGAGAGAGAGAGAGAGAGAGAGAGAGAGAGAGAGAACTTTATCATTAATTTTTCTGTGACAGAAATGCTAATTTATGATTGATTGATTGATTTATATTCTGCCTTTATTACTTTATAAGCAACTTAAGGTGTCCTTATGGTTAGAATGTAGTACTGTAGGCTACTTCTGCTGACTTCTGGCTGCCTGCAATTTGGCAGTTCGAATCTCACCGGCTCAAGGTTGACTCAGCCTTCTGAGGTGGGTAAAATGAGGACCCAGATGGTTGGGGGCTATAGGCTGACTCTGCTTAGAGAGGGCTGTAAAGCACTGTGAAGTGGTAGATAAGTCTAAGTGCTATTGCTATTAAGGTGGCAAATGTACATAATATTCCTCCCTCCTCCTATTGTCCTCACAACAACAACCCTGTGAGAAGGACTGGGCTGAGAGAGAGACTGTCTAGGTCACCCAGCTGGCTTTCATGGCTAAGGTAGAATCAGAAATCATGGTTTCCCACTTTCTAATCTAGTGCCTTAACCACTAGACTAAACTTATTCTAGTGCTAGTTTCCCAGCATAGGTTTTATTTGCAATACTCATCTACCTTGAGGGATACACTCATTTGGAGGGAATCTTGTAGGAGAGGACCCAACATGATGTGGACCTGGAATCAAAAATATCTGGGTCACATGCTTTGTTCATTTTATACTCCAAAACTGGTTGTTGGCTACTCAGTCATCCTTCTCTAATTCTGCAATGAACTCTGTTTTTCCTACTGCTAGAAAACATTGCTGGGAACTTGCTTGTATATATTTGAATCAAGGTCAACTTTACTATATATTTAGAATTGCGTTGACATTCCTTTTCATTTAGGAATCACTCTAATGAAAATTGGTCTTGTTATCCCAGACTCTGATTGAAAACACTAAAGGATCAGACTCTAGAAAGAGTGCAGAGAAGAGCAATCAAGATGATTAGAGGACTGGAGGCTAAAACATACGATGAACGGTTGCAGGAACTGGGCATGGCTACTCTAGTGAAGAGAAGGAGCAGGGGAGACATGATAGCAGCATTTTATTTTATTTATTTATTTATTTATTTGTCAACAAGTGCAGGGAAACAGGACACATGAAAAAATGGCCCAAATAAATGGATATAAAGAAGCAAAACATAGCCATAAACACATAAAATGAGTACATACAAATGGGTACAGTAGGACAGGGATGGTAGGCACGCTGGTGCACTTATGCACGCCCCCTTAATAAGCATTCTAATATTTGAGGGGCTGCCACAGAGAGGAGGGGGTCAACCTATTTTCCAAAGCATCCAAAGGTCAGACAAGGAATAATGGATGGAAACTGATCAAGGAGAGATTCAACCTGGAAATAAAGAGAAATTTTCTGACAGTGAGAGCAATCAACCAACGGAACAGCTTGCCTTCAGAAGCTTCATCACTGGAAGCTTTCAAGAAGAGACTGGACTGCCATCTGTCAGAAATGGTGTAGGCTCTCCTGTTTGGGCGAGGGTTAGACTAGATGACTTACAAGGTCCCTTCGAACTCTGTTATTCTGTTCTGTTCTGTTCTATCTTTCTGAATGTCCCTCTCTGGACATGATGTAAGGTTTGCTGCAGCTCTCTTTTGTTTCCAAGGGTCTTGCCATGGCTCAAAACTCCAGAGCTGGTCCCTGATTAGAATTTTCGGCAAGATATTCTAATAAATACAACCCAATCTGACTCATTTCTATGTCTTTATTTTAAAAGTAAATGTTGTTGTTCAGTCACTAAGTCATGTCTGATTCTTCGCAACTTTATGGACCAGAGCATGCCAGGCCCTCCTGTTCTCCATGGTCGCTTAGAGTTTGCCCAAATTCATGTTCATTACATCAATGACACTAACCATCTCATCTTCTGTGTCTATGGAGATTCTCAGTCATCCAAGTCATGGTTGTCCCAAAGGTGCTTTTTTTTTTCCAGAGGCAACTGGACTTCCTCATTTTTCTTTGAAGACGTTTCGCTTCTCATCCAAGAAGCTTCTTCAGCTCTGAGGAAGCTTCTTGGGTGAGAAGCGAAACGTCTTCAAAGAAAAACCAGAAAGTCCAGTTGCCTCTTGAAAAAAGCACCTTTGGAATCTCATCCTCTGCTGTTCCCTTCTCCTTTTGCCTTCAATCTTTCAAGGTGGAAGGTGCAGGTAAACATTTCTTCCATCTTTCCCTCTCCCTTTCCTTCCTTCCTTCCTTCCTTCCTTCCTTCCTTCCTTCCTTCCTTCCTTCCTTCCTTCCTTCCTTCCTTCCTTCCTTCCTTTCTTCCTTCCTTCTCTTCTTTTTCTCTTTCCCCCTTTTTTCATTTCCCTTCCCTATTTCATCTCTCTCCCTTCTCATGGGCTTTCTATCTCAGCTGGTTTTGGGTGACACTGAAGCTTTGAAACAAAACTTCCATTAGAATCTCAGGAAGGTTTTTTTTTTTTTAAGGAGGAATAAGTCCCTAAAGCAGGTGAAAAAATGAAGTGAATATTTAATCTTCTCAGAAAAAGGCAGCAAAGCTTTTTGCAAAGACTTTTTTTTTATGCCAATGGAAGATATATTTTATTTTGTTTATAAACCCAAATGCTAAGCCAAAGGGATTTGTGTGTGTGTGCGTGCGTGTATGTCTCTGTGTGTAAAGTTGCACAGCATGGAAAAGGACTGTTTGTCAAGGGAATGTTATTTCTAATAAAAACTTAACAGAACTCAAACTGAGAGAGAGAAGCAGGGAATCAGGTAAATGAAGACATTGATTTATTTATGCATACAGTTAGGAACACACCCAGTTAGACAAGGGAAGCCAACTGCTCATGGATGATTTCAGATAAATACTGCAAGGGTGGGACTAGTCGGTACTCAAAAGGGAGACCACCCAAAATCCCAGGACTATACAGTAAGTTAGACAGAAAAGGAGGTGGTGGTGGTGGTGGTGGTGGTGGTGGTGGTGGAGGAGGAGGAGGAGGAGGAGGAGGAGATAGAGGAGAAGAAGGCAAATGACTTTAATATGGGGCCAAAAAGTACAGGTAGTGCTCGACTTACGATCACAATTGAGCCCAAAATTTTTGTTGCTAAGTGAAACATTTGTTAAGTGAATTTTGCCCCATTTTACGACTTTTCATGCCACAGTTGTTAAGTGAATCACTGCAGTCGTTAAGTTAGTAACATGGTTGTTAAATGAATCTGGCTTCCCCATTGATTTTCCTTATAAGAAGTTTACAATAGGTGATCACATGACCCCGGGACACTGCAACCATCACAAATATGAGTCAGTTGCCAAGCATCTGAATTTTGATCACGTGACTATGGGGATGCTACAACGGTTGCAAATGTGAAAACTGTCATGTCACTTTTTTCAGTGCTGTTGTAACTTTGAACGGTCCCTAAATAAACTGTTGTAACCTGAGGACTACCTGTATATAGATCTGTCACCAGAGTCTGGCTCTGATTGAAAGAAACTGTACTTATATTTTAGAAGCTTTGGCTTGGGAGAGAATGGGAAGAGAAGAATTAATAACATGTGCATTGCTTTCAAGGACCATAATCCAGTCCTCTGACTTCCATATAACTTGAATGAAAATGAATAGATGTAAAAAAAGATGTGGAGACTCTAGAAAGTGTGCAGAGAAGAGCAACAAAGATGGTCAGAGGACTGGAAGCTAAAACATATAAAGAACGGTTGCTGGAATTGGGTACGTCTAGTTTAATAAAAAGAAGGACTAGGGGTGACATGATAGCAGTGTTCCAATGTTTGAGGGGATGCCCCAAAGAAGAGGGAGTCAAGCTATTCTCCAAAGCACCTGAAGGCAGGACAAGAAGCAATGGATGGAAACTAAACAAGCAGAGAACCAACCTAGAACTAAGGAGAAATTTCCTGACAGTTAGAACAATTAATCAGTGGAATGACTTGCCTTCAGAAGTTGTGGATGCTCCAACACTGGAAGTTTTTAAAAAGAGATTGGACAACCATTTGTCTGAAATGGTTTAGTGTTTCCTGCCTGAGCCAGGGGGTTGGACTAGAAGACCTCCAAGGTCCCTTCCAACTCTGTTATTCTGTTTTTCTGAATACAGTTGTAGCTGCAGAAGAAAGTGATGGAATGGTCTTTGATTGAGGTATTATTTAAACAGACAAACAAGCTAACAGTAAACAACAGCCTTATCAAAGAACCACCAAGAATACTCCCATCAACACTGACTAGTACCGTATATAGGCAGAGAGTAAATCCAATCCCCTTTTAGCACTGATAATGTTACCTAGTTGGGTAATGAAATATCTGCAAGAAAACAACCAAGCTCTGAGAGCAACACGAACCCCACCATGTTAGCTCTGTTTAATTATTTGAATGTTAATCATATCAGATTTAGTGAAATCAAATTTAGATCTTGGGTCAGCTCTTTGGTTCTAATCTTCCACACATTTTACAGCAAGATCACAAGTCATAACTCAAAGTCCACATGCAGCTCTGGACATGGAAAATCTTATTTTTCTCTGGTTTAGAGCCTTGCTTGACAAGATCTAGGTAAAAATTGTCTGTTTCTCAAACTGTGACACGTCTGAACAGTCAGTTCCAATATTCACAGTTTTATAGTCCACTCCTCTGCACATTGCCCGAAAAGTAATTCCCACTGAATTCCGAAGGAGAGGCAATTTTACACCCATTTACCTAGAAGCAAGTTCCATGGAGTTTATTTTGGAGAGATAAGAGTAGAATTGCAAAAGTTCTCTGTCTGGATATTGGAGTAAGCTAAAACAGGACTGAATGGTTTGGGCCATTATGCAAATCCCAATCATTATTTTTATGTGACATCTGAACCCCGTTATCATTCTCTTATATTAGCAGAGTGGATTAACTGGAGCATATTAGGGAATCAAAGCCATTGCAGTTTGTTAAGACATGTTTAGAATAAATGAGTCATATGGCCTTCATTGTTGTTTTTTTACAAATATATGTATAGGTAGTCCCTGACTTACAACAGTACATTTAGTGACCGTTCAAAGTTAGAACGGCATTGAAAAAAGTGACTTATGATCATTTTTCACACTTATGACCATTGCAGTATCCTCATGGTCAAAATCCGAATGCTTGGCATTCACATTTATGACGGTTGCAGTGTCCCGGGGTCATATGATCAGCTTTTGCGACCTTCTGACAAGCAAAAGCAATGGAGAAGCCAGATTCATTTAATAACCATGTTAATATCGCAAAGGTGCTTTTTCAAGAGGCAACTGGACTTTTCTAGTTTTTCTTTGAAGACGTTTCACCTCTCATCTAAGACGCTTCTTCAGCTCTGACTGGATGGTGGGGAATGGAAGGATTTATACTTTACAACCGTGTTATTAATTTAACAAGTGCAGTGATTCATTTAACCAATGTGGCAAGAAAAGTCGTAAAACGGGGCAAAACTCACTTAACAAATTTCTCACTTAGCAACATAAATTTTGGGCTCAATTGTGGTCGTACGTTGAGGACTAACTCTATTAGCAGAGTGGATTGACTTGGGCATATTAGAGAATCAAAGCAATTGCAGTTTGTTAAGACATATTTAGAATAAATGGGCCATATGGATTTCATTGTTTTTTTTAAAGATATATGTATTTGTTTTGGGAGAAACTTTGAAAACTGTCTAATACAAAAATGAATTGAAGGAGCATATAAAAACTGGAGCACATGGGTGAAGTATTATGGATTTGTTTTGTGTCCCCCTCTTTGTTTATCACTTTGTATGCTCTTGTCTTGTCTAAGAGATGCCTACTTTATCAAAATATAAAGTACAGAAATACAAAGAAAATGAAAATAATGGGAAAATAGGGGAGGAGAAGTGGAAGAGGAAAAAGTGTAGGGTAAAGGGAAAAAGAAAAACATTGACTCCTGACTCTTTGCTGCAGTAGGATAAGGTAATAACATACAACCTCAACTTTTTACTTTTATATAATAATATATACTAGCCATTTCTATAACAACAAACCTATCTAATTAGCAAAACCCAAAATCAAAGTTTCATTCCCCCCCCCCAACTCAAGCACAAAGTCCAGAAGCGGTTTCCAAGTAGAAACAAAATTAATTGTATTCTTCTTTTTAATCAAAGGAGTCAATTTAGCCATTTCTGCTAACCCCATCAACTTTTACAGCCATTTGTCCATTGTGGGAATCAAAGTATCCTTCTATTTTTGTGCATAGTGTATTCTTGCTGCTATCAATGTCTAAGAGATTCCTGATTTGAGTTCACTTTCTTTTTTTTCTTCTTCACAGATAGAGAGCACATGCTCTTTGGTTCTCTTTCTGGTAAGACATAGTACATGCTCTGTGCCTACCTCTATAATGCATTTCATATGTATACATCTCCCTTCTGTTATCGTTATAAAAACTGCTTCCCTGATCCATACTTGGATCAGATTCCTGCTGGCAGAAATGTCATATTTATTTATTTATTTATTTTATTTTATTTGTTTGTCAAACATGTACAAGATAGCAGGTATAGGTATAAACAAGCCATCCATCAAACTATTTGGTCTCTGAAACTCCAGAATTCCTTGGAATGAGGGAGATTGAAATGTTCATTTTGCTTGTGTCTTTAGATGAGGAGTTTTCAGGGGAAAGGAGGAGGGAGGAGGGAGGAGTAGGAGAAGAAGAAGAAGAAGAAGAAGAAGAAGAAGAAGAAGAAGAAGAAGAAGAAGAAGAAGAAGAAGAAGAAGAAGAAGAAGAAGAAGAAGAAGAAGAAGAAACAAACAACAACAGTGATAATGAAGTTGGAAATGGCTATGGCTTTTCTTAACTGGTATAGAATCAAAAGTAGTAATTGAAAACAATAGTGCTCATATTTAAGGGCAACCAATAACTGAGGGAACTGCTTAGAAGAGACCGAAACCCAAAGTAGATAACTGAATAGCAAGGAATTATGTATACTGGTTTATTGTAATTGAGATTTAAGCAAACACAAAACTCAGCATAAGAAAGTTTCCAGGTTCGATTGGAAGGATGTTCAGCAAGTAGTGCTTAAAACAAATGAATTACCCAGAAACCCAAAAATAGACGCAGAAAATTGAGAATGAGGGACATCCTTTAAAAAAAATGCTGAAGATACGTTTGAGTCAAAACTCCTAACAATTGCGTCCATGCAATTTTCTTGACAGAAGTGGTTGGCTTTCAAGTCTCACTCTGGAATTCTCAAGTCCACAATCCAGAACTCATTTGAGCTGACCCTACTTATTTTCTGAGACCAGCTGAGAGTTAGCTGGATAGTGTCACCCGCTGAGGCAGAAAGAAAGCTTGGAAAAACCTGGTCTATTTAGAATGCAGCAGGAAATCTCAACATGCTGTTGGTTGCCATCTACATTCAGATTTTTGCAGCCCAGATCTAGTACCTTCTATACCTTTATTACATTAATGGTGTCAGTTGATGTTTTTGATCCTTTTGTAGTGCTCTTTTGGGGGCAATGAGTTTTGCTATGGAAGGTCCTTTGTTTTTGCTACTCTATACTTCCATCTCATTTCCTTGGAGGACTGATCTCCATGAAGCTTACCCCATAGTTGACTGGAGTTTTAGGTACACAAAATACAGACGATAAGGGAGGTGGTTTGACTCACAATCATCTCAGTACAGGTAGTCCTTGACTTAGAACCACAATTGAGCCTAAAATTTCTGTGAGTTTTGCCACATGTTATGGCCTTCCTTGCCACAGTTGTTAAGTGAATCACTGAAGTTGTTAAGTTAGTAACTCAGTTCTTAAGTGAATCTGGCTACCGCACTGACTTTGCTTATCAAAATGTCACAAAAGGTGATCACGTGACCTTGGGACACAGCAACAGTCATAAGTATGAACCAGTTGCCAAGCATCTGAATTTTGATCACATGATCATGGGGATGCTGCAGAGGTCGTAACAGTGAAAAACGGTCATAAATCACATTTGTCAGTGCCGTTGTAACTTTGAACCAGAGGTGGTATTCAGCAGGTTCTGACCAGTTCTGGAGAACCGGTAGCGGAAATTTTGAGTAGTTCAGAGAACCAGTAAATACCACCTCTGACTGGCCCTGCCCACATCTATTCTCTGCCTCCCGAGTCCCAGCTGATCGGGAGGAAATGGGGATTTTGCAGTATCCTTCCCCTGGAGTGGGAAGGGAATGAAGATTTTACAGTATCCTTCCCCTGGAGTGGAATGGAGATTTTACAGTATCCTTCCCCTGGAGTGGGGTGGGAATGGAGATTTTACAGTATTCTTCCCCTGCCACGCCCACCAAGCCACGCCCACAGAACCAGTAGTAAAAAAATTTGAATCCCACCACTGCTTTCAACAATCACTAAATGAACTGTTGTAAGTCGAGGACTACCTGTACAAGTCTGGGTTAATTGTCCTTCAGTTGTTCCAGTACTGACTGGATTAATGTCTTTACATAACCTTTATAATAGCCAAAGAAACTTGTGTATTCTCAGCTACTGAGTTTTTGTAAAACGCAGGTTTATTTTGGTGGCAGGAGGTAAAGGTTATATAGCTTAACCAGTTTCTATAAATTTTCTTCTAACAGAGAATCCTCTTAAATAACAGAGCAGGGAATTATATAGATCCAGGTTTCAAAGAGATTTATAATAACATTGCTCTGTTTCACTTTTTCTGGTGTTTATTGGTTCTTTTTGTCCTATCTTAACTCTTTAAACCCAGCAGAGGAAAATTCCATCTGTGGCTCTGAGATACCATCTTTTTTCACTCACTGGTTCTGGAAAGTACATTGCCCAAACTTGCTGATCTCCTCATTTACAGCAAATTCATAACTTTTGACACAGAGAGAGAGCTACTTGGTTTCCTTCCCTGTGTTATATTTTTTTAATGGACACGTTTCTGCTCCATGTAACAAAATTGTCATTTCATGACAGTGGTTCAACTTAAACTAACCAGGTATAAGACGCTGGGGAATTCTTTTTTCCATTTTCCACTGAACAACTCCCGGTTTCAATTGTATTGCTTCACTGTGCAGATGGAATCTCACATGGTTGGCTATTTCTCTATTAAGAGCACATGTCCACATATGCGCGCATGCACACAGAGAAAATTGCAGAGAAAATAAAGTTTTGACTCTTTTTTTTTCCAATTCCATACTGTTCTTTTTTATTGCTATGATTCCACAGTATTTTTTTTAATATTTTTTTTTATTTTTAAAAAAATAAAAGAATTTCCTTTTTACAACATTTGCCTATCGGTTTAGTACATTTATTTTAAAGTGCAGTTGCATACTGTCAGAGTTTAGGCAGCGTGATTAGTATTATGAGATAAACCCAGGAGCAAAAACACAGCACACAGCACACAGAGCCTTTAGATAATTAATAGTGGTTTATGTACAGCTAAATGTATACAAACTTATACGTGGGTAAATACCTTATCATACAGCTACTGATACACTAGAGAAGAGCATGAGTAGAATACATGAGGAGAGAGAACATGAGGAGGAGGGAAACACCTTCTAATGGCTTCCCTTCATACCCAGGCAGCTTCATACGCAGCTTCTTAAAGTGGCAGTAACCCTGCTGCCTCATTCACATTGCATCAGCTTCAGGTTGCCTCCGCTTACAACCTCTCATCAGCTTACAGCTATTAAATCTACATACCCTGACACATACATATATAGGTAGTCCTTGATTTACGGCTACAATTGAGTTCAAAATTTCTGCTGTTAAGTGAGACATTTGTTAAGTGAAGTTTTGCCCCATTTTACAACCTTCCTAGCTACAGTTGTTAAGTGAATCACTCAGTTGATAAGTAAGTAACCTGGTTGTTAATGAATCTGGCTTCCTGATTGACTTTGCTTGTCAGAAGGTTGCAAAAGGTGATTACATGACCTTAAGACATAACAATGGTCATAAGTATGAACCAGTTGCCAAGCATCTGAATTTTGATCACATGATCATGAGGATGCTTCCAAGGTTGTAACTATGGAAACTGGTCATAAGTCACTTTTTTCAGTGCTGGTCAGTAAATGAACTGTTGTACTGTAAGTCAAAGACTACCTGTACACAGAAATATTTAATCATGTGAATCCCCATTTATTGCCTGAAATTGGGCAAATGCAATCTATTGTCTCCATGAGAAATATCTAAAACAGGAGTGTCCAATGGTGGCAACTTTAAGACCTGTGGACTTCAACTCCCAGAATTCTCCAGCCAGCCATGCAAATATATCTCAAGTAGAATAATAGACCTACTGAAGAGAAGAAAGCCACAGAGTGCTAATTGGAAGAAGAGTTGTTTGATCTGATCCTTTAATCAAGATCAATTATTTTTTTACTTTCTCAACCTTGGCAACTTTAAGATGGATGGACTTCAACTCCCGGAATTCCCCATCCTTCCTTATTAAACCACACTTAAATCATCAATAATTCTATTCATTTTTTGACTGAGATTCTTTGTGAATCTTTAGCAAAACAGGCAAAAACTTGAAACCCTAAAGCGGAAGGAAATTCAAAGTCTTGAGCCCCTTTGAATCAGGAGTGGGGTATTGATACGATTATTTTAACTGGGGTCCACATTCACTGAACTATAAAACTGGCATCCTTCACTGTTTGCCATATTCATAGGGGCTGATGGGAATTGTGGCTTTAGGAAGCCCCCCCTCCCCAGATTAAAATATTATTTATTCTTAATATTACGTAAAAAGAGGCAGAATATTATAATTCCACAAAGGAGAACTGGAAAAAAATCTTAACAAAGGCAGAAAGCAGGCCCAGTCTTCCTGCCACAGGAAAATAGCATCAAACTAGGAAGCTTGAAGAGGCTGACCTTTAGGAATGTAGATTTTGTATCCATTCAGGAAGACTGGGTCAATCTATTCACAAACAAAATGCCTTCAGACAGGCTGGAGCTGATGGGATTAAGAATTTACATTCCCCCACCCAAATTCTAAGGACAGGACATGCCCTTTAGGACATAATAGGATTAACCCACCACCATTGGAATAGTAAAAGACACAAGGTTTACTACATTGCACAACCCCCTGGAGCATCTCAATCACCAGAACCTCAGAACCCTATAAAAATCCATCCACTCACTCAGCCATTTTGTCAGCTACCCCAGAAACATGCTGCTGTCACAGAAGTTTCTGGAAACCAAATAAACAGAGACCTTCTTTCCTTGTAGCCAGCCTCCATTTTATTTCCAGCATTTTTCTCCTGGATTCGAACTGGACTGGATTTTTCTTCCAACATAGTTTACAGACCAAAGGAGATTCACACAAGGTGCCCATTTTATTGTCATTCTGCCATAAGGCAGAAGCTTGAATTTAAGAGCTTACCTTGTCTAAATTTGCTTGCTGTTACTTTGTGCTGTAACTGAAACTCTTTAAAACCTAGTACTGGTGAATTTAGCTGCTTTCCTTACTAAGCCATGGTTAAATCTGATTTATGGTAGACCATGAAATCTCAGAAAGTCTAGGGCAGTGATGGCGAACCTTTTTAGCACCGAGTGCCTGAACTGGAACGCGCGTGCATGTGCGTGCACCAGAGCACCGGAAACCTGAAGACCAGCTGGCCGGCACGTGCATGCCTGTTTTCAGGCCATTTTTTGGGCCATTTTCAGGGCTGTTTTCAGGCTGTTTTTGGGCTGTTTTCAGGCTGTTTTCTGGGCCATTTTCTGGGCCATTTTCAGGACATTTTCTGGGCCGTTTTCAGGCCGTTTTCTGGGCCATTTTCAGGCCATTTTTCGGGCCATTTTCAGGCCGTTTTCCTGTCCATTTTAAGGCTGTTTTCCAGGCCATGTTTGGGCTGTTTTTTTCAGGCCATTTTCAGGCCATTTTCAGGCCATTTTCAGGCCATTTTCAGGCCATTTTCAGGCCCTTTTTGTGCCATTTTGGTGCCATTTTTGGGCCATTTTCAGGCCATTATCTGGGCCATTTTCAGGCCATTTTCCAGGCCATTTTCTGGCCATTTTCCGGCCAAAAACAGCCCAAAAATGACCTGAAAATGGTCTGAGAATGGCCCGGAAAACAGCTCAGAAATGGCCCGGAAATGGCCCAAAAATGGCCTGGTTTTTGGCCATTTTCAGGCCATTTTCCAGTGCTCCAACGCCAGCGAAGACCAGCTGGCCGGCACGCATGTGCATGAAACCAAAAGAGCAGCTGGCAACGGCACACGTGCCCACAGAGAGGGCTCTGCGTGCCACCTCTGGCACGCGTGCCATAGATTCGCCATCATGCGTCTAGGGCTATCAATTCTATGCTGCAAAAATCTGAAATACCACCAGATGGCAGCCGAGATGCGGGAAGCTTTTTAAAAAAAAAAAAAAAAAAAAAAAAAAAAAAAAAAAAAAAAACCTGCTAACACTGCAATCCTCCAGTGATCAATTGAATGTTTGCAATCCACATTTTAGGAAATCTTTGAACAGCAGTCATGGGAAAGCTCTGAAACCCTGAAAAAAAAAAGGAAAAATGGAAAGAGGGGGGAAAAGATCCATAAAGTTTGTAGGGTCTAGGAAGAAACTGGAACTTCACTGGCACATTGCATAACATGTACATATTTTGTAATTATATTCTGAGTGGTTTGCTGAAATGAGGTGTTGCACAATTGGACACATTTAATGAAGGTGTGCAAAATATTTCTCAGAAGAAATAAAAGGGGAGTAGCATTTTTAAAGGACAAAATGAATGTCAAAGTGAATGAATTAAGCGTAGCTCATTGGACTGTAATCATGGAAGAAAAGAGAAACCCAAGTGCTTTTCCAACACCAGCCAAGTTGCAACCCCATTGCTGTTTACCTGGAAGCAAATTTCACTGAATCGACAGGTGTAAAATTTGATAGTTTAACAGCAATGCTGCTAAAATGTGAGAGGACCATGGCTGAAAAATTCTGAGAATTGAAATCCATATATTTTTAGAGGACTGAGTTAAATCCACTTACAACAAGCTTGTAGATATTTGAAATAATGCCTGAACAATTCTAAAGAGAGGTAAGGGAAATAGGGGAATTGAGGAAGGACTTTGAGTTCAGTTCCCAACTTCAAGATGGATGCAAAGAACATGTTAGGCGCAAAAGACCTTCACACATGAAGATCTAGTTAAACTGATTTATTGTTAAACAACCTAGGCAGAGGAATCTTTTCAACTATTAGCACCTGCTTGGAATTAGATAAGGGACCATGGAATTCAAGGAAGATTGTTTGTGGCTACATAGAGATTCTAGGCTGACCCCTCTTTCAACTCCATCCCAGGTTCTGCCAGTCCTTCTCCTACCAGAACCTAAAAATGGAGAGTAGGTGAGGGAACGAATGCTTTAGGTCTTCAACAGGGGTGGGCTTCAAAATTTTTAGCAACCGGGTTCTCTGCCCGGTTGCTTGGTGGGCATGGCTATGGTGGGCGTGGCCTAGTCAGCCTCCTGCACCATGGCAGGAGTTTTTGCCCTCCCCGGGCTCTGGAGGCTTTCCTCGAGCCTCCGAGAGGGCGAAAACGGCCTCCCCAGGCTCCAGAGGCCCTCTGGAGGCCGGAAACAGGCCCATTTCCAGCCTTCCCGAACTTCCAGTAGGCCTGTTTTTCACCCTCCCCGAGCCTCCGTGCATGCCCTGTACATACCTGCATACAAAACGGGCCACATGGGGACTCCTGGGACGGGTGGTGCAGGGTGGGCAGGGCCAGCCAGGAGTGGGATTTGGGGGTTCTCCAAACTGCACAGAATCTTAGCTAGAGGTTCTCCCGAACCCCTGCGAACCCCTAGCAGCCCACCCCTGGTCTTCAACCATTTTCTGAAGAAGACCTTCCTGATCGGTATGATCTGTATGGCAGTAGAAGATTCTTCTTGTGGAAGTGGTAGGTTCTTTATTTCTGGAGGTTTTAAGAAGAGGTTGGATCACCATCCCTTGAAGATGAAAAATTGTTAGCTTTGTGAGGTAACACAAACACAATGAGGAATGCCGACAATATCTTTATTGTAAAGTTGGATTAACAGAATCTTGCAAGTCTGAAAGGACCCTTCCTGCCCCTTAATTTTATTCTCCTGAAAACTAGGGAAGGTCCCTTCTGAGATATTTTGATCACTCTTTTTCTTTCAGAGTCAAATTTTGTTGATCAGACCATTGTCTATGCTGTGGCACTTACTTCTGTCTCGAAGGTCACAGCATACCATGGTCATGTGCTTGCCATTTGTGACCTTCATAGCTGGCTTCCAACAAGCATAGTCATTGGGAAAGCCAGCAGGAGATGTAAGTCATACTAATGCGATGTCACACTTAACAACCTGTGGTGGTTTGCTTAATGACCGCAGCTGGAACTGACCGTATACATCAGTGCAGTCACGTGATTTTTCACTTAACAATCATGCCACTTAGCAAGCGGTTGCCGGTTCACTAATTGCGATTGGAAAGTGAGGCCCCTCTATATTATACTTGGATGTTTTTAATCCTATGTAGGATGCCCAGAATCACGTGACGAGTGGTTGGCTTAATATAAGAATGAATGAATAAATGGTTGGCTTTGGGTAAGAGGTTATATTAGAGGATCCTTATGGTTCCTTCCAATAGCCCAATGCTCTAGGATTTTGTGATCCACTGCTAAGAGGATGTGTCTTCCTCTTAGCAGTGACAGTAGGCAGCATTTCTACAAATGTCCCCCAGGAAAAATTCTGGTCTGATGAATCCCTTCATTAGATTGGATAGAAAGATAAGAAGCCGGGGAGAGAAAGATAGATGGAAGAGGATTCAATCATGAACAAGAGGATGCTCATAATACACTTTGAACCATCTCATTACTCTTAATGCCCTTCCCCTGACCACATGATCATTCTTTTATTTATTTATTAGATTTTTATCCCATCTTTATTACTTTGGAAGTAACTCATGGTAGCAATCATACCTAGTACTCCTTCCTCTTCCTATTTTCCCCACAACAATGACCCTGTGAAGTGGGTAGGGCTGAGAGAGAGTGATTGGTCCAGCTGGCTTTCTTGCCTAAGAGGGACTACAATTCACAGTCTCGTGGTGATTGGCCCAAAGTCACCCAGCCAGTTTTCATGCCCAAAGTGGAACTAGAATTCACAGTCTTTTGATTTCTAGCCAAACTGGCTCTAACATTCTTAAACATTCTTGCTGTTGTGAGAGACCTACAGAATAGAATAGAATAGAATAGAATAGAATAGAATAGAATAGAATAGAATAGAATAGAATAGAATAGAATAGAATAGAATAGAATATAGAATAGAATAGAAACAGAAACAGAAACAGAAACAGAAACAGAATAGAATAGAATAGAATAGAATAGAATAGAATAGAATATAGAATAGAATAGAATAGAATAGAATAGAATAGAATAGAATAGAATAGAATAGAATAGAATAGAATAGAATAGAATAGAATAGAACATTCTTTATATAAGCTGGAAGTTAACTAGATGAAAAACAATTATTAAGGGGGGGGGAACCTTACTTCTCCAACCATAAATGTATTGGCAAGGATTGCAGCTTATATTGTCTTACTTAAAAAAAGTTTTACAGAGTTTTCATAAGAAATCATTACCTTTAGGAGATTTAGAACATTTTGTTTTCCAAATTAATTTACCAGTAAGTCAATCCCATTGAACTTAGTGACACTTGCTCCTGGATAAACTAGTATGCATTGCACTAAAGAAACCCAAGCCAGCCTTGATTAAATGCTTTAAAATCCAATGGATGTTAATGGGAATGATTTAAGGACACACATCGCTCCCTTGTTAAAACTGGGAGGATTTACAAGTGCTTAGGTAAGGCTGGACTGAGCTGTAAAGATTTAATACTTTAATCACCCTCTAGTATCAACGTTTACATCTGAACACAGTGAAATGTAAATATTCACTAATTAATCTTTTCAGGGGAAATTTAGAATGTCTAATTGTAGAGTAGAATATGCTAACAGAAGATGTATCTCTTTTTTTAAAAAAAAAAGTCATCTGTTTAAAATGATTTTTTTTTTGAAAAAAAAACCCTATTCATGGAAAAGAAAAGATTGAGATTAAAATTTCCTGGTCTCTCTCCCCCCCCCCAAATGATTTGGGAACAGATAGATTTTTGTTTTTCAGGACAGAAATATTTTGCGGTGGTTGCTTAAACTTATTGTACAGTTAGTCTTTGACTTACAACCATTCGTTTAGTGACTGTTCAAATTACAACAGCATGGAAAAAAACAACTTATGACTGTTTTTCACACTTACCCATGGTAGCATCGCTGTGATCATATGATCAAAATTTGGACACTTGGCAACTGGCATGTATTTATGACAGTTGCAGTGTCCCAGAATCATGTGATCAGCTTTTGCGATCTTCTGACAAGCAAAATCAATGGAGAAGCCAGATTCATTTAATAACCGTGTTAATATCCCAAAGGTGCTTTTTTCAAGGGGCAACTGGACTTTCTGGTTTTTCTTTGAAGACGTTTTGCTTCTCATCCAAGAAGCTTCTTCAGCTCTGACTGGATGGTGGGGAATGGAAGGATTTATACTCCTTGCAGACAGCTGGTTATTTGCATTCTTTTAGCAAGTCGTTAAGGTCACCTGGTGGTTTATCTGTGTCATCAGGGTCACCTGAGTAGTGTAAATGGGTGTGGAGCCTTCTTGGAACTGTTGAAAGGACTGTGTTGTAGACTGGAGATAGATGATGTCATATCCCTCCCCCTCTGTTGAGAGAGGGCTGTTCAATTTTGACATAGATGACCTCTTTCAACAGTTCCAAGAAGGCTCCACACCCATTTGCACTACTCAGGTGACCCTGATGACACAGATAAACCTCCAGGTGGCCTCAATGACTCACTAAAAGAATGCAAATGACCAGGTATCTGCAAGAGTATAAATCTTTTCATTCCCCACCATCTAGTCAGAGCTGAAGAAGCTTCTTGGATGAGAAGCAAAATGTCTTCAAAGTAAAACCAGAAAGTCCAGTTGCCCCTTTAAAAAAGCACCTTTGGGACAACCATGACCTGGATGACTGAGAATCTCCATAGACAACTGTGTTAATAACAACTGCAGTGATTCATTTATCAACTGTGGCAAGAAAGGTCATAAAATAGGACAAAACTCACTTAACTGTCTTGCTTAGCAATGGAAATTTTGGGTTCAATTGTGGTCATAAAATGAGGACTACTGTACCTGTACAACCCACCCCCCAAACCCATTAGTATCTTTAGAGGGAAAAGATTGAGGAATGACAAAACAGTTGTCACCACATAACCAACTTCTCTCCATGTCATGATTAATGTGTCACAAAGACACCCTTGTGGTTGTCTTTGTAGTTAAAACAGATGCCTGCATACCCATACAATATTCTCTTACGTCAACCAAATTGACAGCTTTTTCTTGTCTTACAAAATCTGAGCTGAAAACATTTTAGGACACTCCAACAATTTTCTCCAGAATGCAACATGCCTATTTTCTGGGGCTTTTTTTTGGGGGGGGGGTCATGCAGGGTTTCAATGAGTGACATTTCTCTTTAGCAAGATACAGTTAGGAACAAATTTCTGCCCTAATGTTATCTCGAATGGCTCCTATTCTTCTAAAAGGTTTGGGTGGCTTTTACTCTTGTAGTTTGATTCCAGTTGGAGCTGAATTCTGAAAGTCGGAAAATATGTTGTGTGGAAAAATCTCAAGAAATCCAGGAAAGTTCAGCCCGCTTCAAAACATCATTCTTGTCTAACTTTATCACTTCAATAAAGATTTCCTGGAAAAACTTTCCTAGGATTATGGTTTGGTTCAATGCACAAATTGTAATGTATCTGATTTGTATTAATAGAATAACAGAACAACAGAGTTGGAAGGGACCTTGGAGGTCTTCTAGTCCAATCCCCTGCTCACGCAGGAAACTCTATATCATTTCAGACAAATGGTTATCCAATCTCTTCTTAAAAACCTCCAGTGTTGGAACAACCACAACTTCTGGAGGCAAGTCGTTCCACTGATTAATTGTTCTAACTATCAGGAAATTTCTCCTTAGTTCTAGGTTGGTTCTCTATTTGATTAGTTTAATAGATTTTAACAGATTAAGAAAGTTGGAAGGGACCTTGTAGGTCATTTAGTCCAACCCCCCATCCAAGCAGGAGACCCTACACCATTTTTGACAGATGGCTGTCCAATCTCTTCTTGAAAGCCTCCAGTGATGAAGCTCCCACAACTTCTGAAGGCAACTTCTGTTCCATTGGTTGATTGTTCTCACTGTCAGAAAATTTCTCCTTATTTTCAGGTTGAATCTCTCCTTGTTCAGTTTCCATCCATTATTCCTTGTCTGGCCTTCAGGTGCTTTGTAAAATAGCTTGACCCTCTCCTCTCTGTGGCAGCCCGTCAAATATTGGACCACTGCTATCATGTCTCCCCTGGTCCTTCTCTTCACTAGACTAGCCATGCCCAATTCCTGCAACCGTTCTTCATATGTTTTAGCCTCCAGTCCCCTAATCATTTTTGGTGCTCTTCTCTGCACTCTTTCTAGACTCTCAACATCTTGTTTTATAGTGTGGTGACCAAAACTGGCTGCAGTATTCTAGGTGTTGTCTTTTTTTTTTAAAATACTTTTTATTGAAAATTTTCACATTTAAAAAAACAAAACATAGTTTCACTAATACAGCTTTACGATATTGGAATTTTTTTCTTAATTTTACATTTTCCATATTTAGGGCTATTGTTTTTTACTTAAACATTCTTATATCCATCTATTCCTTTATACATTTTGTACATTAATTTACAATGTAATCTAAAATTACATTGGTTTCATTTTGTTACATCGTCCTATATTACTTTAAACATTAATTTTACTTTTCTTTTCAAGCCAATCATGTTCCATATTTTATAATACATTGTTTCCTCTCTCTCTCTCAATTCCATCATTAGTTTATTCATTTATATGCACATTCTAGTATCTAGGTGTTGTCTTATTAGGCTTTGTAGAGTGGTATTAGTACCTCACTTGATCTTGATTGTATCCCTCTGTTAATGCAATTTAGGATTGCATTGACTTTTTTGGCTGCCGCTGCACACTGTTGGCTCATATTTAATTGGTTGTCCACTAAGACTCCAAGATCCCTCTCACAGTTACTGCTATTAAGCCTGGTTTCACCCAGTCTATATGTGTACTTTTGGTTTTTCTTGCCTACGTGTAAGACTTTACTTTTCTCTACACTGCATTTCATTTTGTTAGATAGGGCCCAGTGTTGAAGTCTGTCAAGATCCACCTGAATCTTGAGCCTATCTTCTAGGGTGTTATCTATTCCTGTCAGCTTAGTATCATCTGCAAATTTGGTAAGTTCCCCTTCTTAAGTTTACATCCATTGTTTCTTGTCCTGCTGTCTGGTGCTTTGGAGGTATATTGTTACTAATTGATTAATCATGCCTACGGTCTAATCATGTTCCTCGATTACCTACCTTGGCCTGCTTGCATATGGGATTATTCTAGCAAACTCTGTGGAGTTAGTTCTGCCAGATGGCTTGGTAAACCAAGCAGCCAAAAAACTACTCCTGATTTTAGTAATATTGCATACTGGCAGTCCTAGATTTATGACTCTAATTGAGTCTGCCCGTCATGGTTATAAGTCGTAAAGCAGGTCACCCATGTGACTGCCCTGATTTTACTACCTTTTTTGGGCAGCCCTTGAATGAATGCCACAGTCATTAAGTGAACCAATGGTTTGTTAATGGGCCAGTTTTGCTAAAAACCAAAAGTAAATGGCAGTTTTCAGCAAAGCTAGTGTAAAACATGGTCATGTGACTGCAGGATATTGCAAACCATTATCAATGCAAGCTTGTTGCTGAGTGCCTGCAGTGTTGTAATGTGATCATAGGAGATTGGTGGTGGTGGTGGGGGAAACTCAACCATTAGGTCCTAAGTAGCCCCAGAGAGGTCTGTTGTAACTTCAAAGTAACTGGTCATATGTCAAGGACTACCTGCACATGGGAAATAAAAGCTTTATTGAGTTTTTTTGTATATATATTGAACAGGATCCCTGAGTAATTTGAAAACTGGCAATTGGTGGAGGAGCAAGAGACTAAAATGAATCCGTAAAAAATAGTTTGGTGGCTCCTGCACTTAAATGTAAGGTGTGGTTTGAGTTGCACTTGGTGTTCAGTCATTTCGGGGACACACCCATATTTTTTGAAATCAGTAAGGAAATGGTTTGTGTCAGGGGTGAAATGTTCCCGGTTCGGGCGTGCCTGTCGGTCGTCGGAGAGCTGATAGTGACGGTAGCATGAGGCTTCGCCCACCCGCCTGAAATGTTCCCGGTTCGGGCGTGCCTGTCGGTCGTCGGAGAGCTGATAGTGACGGTAGCATGAGGCTTCGCCCACCCGCCCGGACGCCGCCATTTGGGTTTTTTCACCCCTGGTTTGTGTCTTCTCCTGGAACATTTTTCTACTTTCCAAGCTAGTCTATAGTTCTAAGACTTCTTAGCGGTCCCCATCCAAGATGTAACCAAATCTTATTCTGCTTACCTTTTGGAAAATTAGCTAAGATTAAAATCTTAGATCTTTAGAAAACAAAAGCATAACTAACCAACTAATGTTATCCCAGATAAGGAGGAGGAGGAGGAGGAGGAGGAGGAGGAGGAGGAGGAGGAGGAGGAGCAGAAGAAGAAGAAGAAGGAGGAAGAGGAGCAGAAGAAACAGGAGGAGGAGAAGAAGAAGAAGAAGAAGAAGAAGAAGAAGAAGAAGAAGAAGAAGAAGAAGAAGAAGAAGAAGAAGAAGAAGAAGAAGAAGAAGAAGAAGAAGAAGAAGAAGAAGAAGAAGAAGAAGAAGAAGAAGAAGAAGAAGAAGAAGAAGAAGAAGAAGAAGCAGCAGCAGCTGGTGTTTCTCCTCCAGTTATGTTATATTGCGGGTTTTATTTTTTTTTTGTCCTGAGCTTGGGGATGTTTTTTCAGGCAAGAATCGTCTCTGTCTCCTAATATTTTTTTCCTGAAATCCTGGAATTTTTTGCTTACTATGCAAAACAAAAAACTGTGCTTCAGCTTAATTCTCAGGGTGCTTGAGAATTTCTTCTGAATTTCTCTTGAAGGTGTTTTTGTGGCTGTTGCACTTTGTTGCTGGAGGTGGCAGAGGATGTGTATTGCCACTGCTGGTATTTTTGAATATATAACTTGGCATCACTCTGAAGCTTCCCTCCCTTCCTACACTTCCCAATTAAAGAAGTCCCCTTTTTGATTGAGTCAAAACCTGAACACCTAAGAGACTCCAAACTGCTGGAGAGTTGATTTGTAAGGAGAGAAGCAGATCATTTACACATCGCTTAGCTTCCTTGTCACCAAGTGGCTTTGCTCACACAACAGGCTGAAGGCTGAACCAGGTTAAGGTCCAGCACTTGCATTCACACATGAAGAACTTTAATTCCAGAATTCCTGGAGGTGTTTTTCTCCCCCCCCCCTGTCACTTCTTTTTCTGAACTTCAGTTACAATCAAACTTTTGTGAAAGATCAGTGCAGTTCAGAAGACAAGAGGCAATGATAAATCTCTCCTCTTTGCTCTGGAGGGCCAGAGATCAACCCGGCTATAATTATATCTGCATGGCAGGTGAGGGCATGATCAATTACCTTGCGCTCTTAAGCCGAGTGACAAATGAGTGACCAGGAACATTCCTGATAAAACCCCCAACGAAAAAATTCTGAGTTCAAGTGTCAGTGATTATTACAGGTTCTCAATTTCCAAAGTGGTTTATGATTACTCATCATAAACCCACCCACCCCCACCCCAAAATACAACCATCCTATTGACTCTGGATGACTGTTTTGTAATGTTTAATTGGTGCACACATTAAGAACGCTTGAAGAAGTCAAATTACAATAACATACAGTACATATTGTATAACCAGAGGTGGTATTCTGCCGGTTCGGACTGGTTCGGGCGAACTGGTAGCGGCGACTGTGGGTGGGCCCGTCCATCCACCCGGATGTAATGCCTTCCTATTTAGCCACGTTTTCAAGGCAGGGCGCATGCGCGGAAGGCACGTGTGTGAGTAAAGCACATGCGTGGGAGGCTGTGCGCATGTGTGGAGGTGGCGCATGCGAGTGCAGCGAGCGCGTGCACGCTCACATTTGTGAACCGGTAGGGAAGGTAAGTGAATACCACCCCTGTGTATAACTACATACAATACAACTACCTCCCTCTATGCCTGAAGATAAAAGTTTTCGATCAGTGTGTGCTACCTGCTCTAACATGTGCCGGCGAAACATGGACACTAACCTCATAGTCGACACAAAAGCTACGAGTGGCGCAAAGAGCCATGGAAAGATACATGCTCGGCATCACAAGACAAGATAGAAAGACCTGCACATGGATTAGAGAACAAATGAAACTATACAATATCATCAAGAGAGTAAAAGAATTGAAATGGAAATGGGCTGGTCACATAGCAAGAAGAACTGCTGTTAGGTGGACCAAGGCAGTCATAGAAGGGATCCCACTTGATAAAACGCGTCCACGAAAGAGATCTAAAACAAGATGGATCGACAACATCAGCAAGTATTGTGGACTCAATTGGCAAAAGAAAGACCATATTGGTTGGAAAAATGCGGAAGAGGCCTTCTTCCTGCAGTGGATAGACAATGGCTAAAATGATGATGATGATGGCATATTGTTAACAAGATACAAATGAACTGCAGGGAAATAATATGTGTATTTTTTTCCTTCCATCCAATTTGTGTCTGATTCTCGGAGATCGCATGAAGTCCTTGAAGTTTTCTTGGCAAGGTTTTCAGAAGTGGTTTGCCATTACCTACTTCCTAGGGCTGAAAAAAAACTGACTGGCCCAAGGTAATCCAGCTAACACACATGCTTCAGGCAGGACTAAAACTCTTGTCTCCTGATTTCTACCTTCATGACTTAATCACTACAGGTACTGTAGTCCTTGCCTTATGACCACAAGTGAGCTCAACATTTCTGTTGCTAAGGGAGACATTTGTTAAGTGAATTTGGCCCCATTTAAAACCTTTCTTGTTATAGTTGTTAAGTGAATCACTGCGGTTGTTAAGCTAGTAACACAGTTGTTCAGTGAATCTGGCTTCCCCATTGACTCCGCTTGTCTGAAGGTCTCAAAAGACGATCATGTGACCTCAGGAAACATGCCAAGCACCTGAATTTTGATCACATGACACTGGGGATGCTGCAATGGTCATAAGTGTGAAAAACAGCCATCAGCCACACTTCAAAAGCTCACCAAACGAATGGTTATAAGTCGAGGTCTACTTACAGTATATACCAAACTGGCTCTACAATATGCATATAGTATTCTATTTTGGGATTTTTTGTGCGTAGAGAAGCATAAACACGTGTTTTCATGAAGAACACTGGACCAAAAGCAAGCTAATTCCATTGTATTGGAGTGCTGGAGGAATTTGAGATTTCTGACAGAAACTGAGCTACACTTGTAAGATTAGTAGGTGAAATGGAACATAATTCACCTTTAGATGTCAGACTTTCCCACATATTGCAATGCTGTTTATTTTGTGAGATAGCAAGGCATTTAAATATGTAATTGTGCTCATCACCAGGATCAACTCATAAGAATCCGCTGCTGGTAGCTCACTTCTGAGAAGATTTGAGAACAGAAATAGAACAGAACAGAACAGAACATGATAGAATAATAATAGCGTTGGAAGGGACCTTGGAGGTCTTCTAGTCCAACCCCGTACTCGAGCAGGAGATCCTATATCATTTCAGACAAATGGCTATCCAGTCTCTTTTTGAAAGGCTCCAATGATGGGGCACCCACAACTTCTGAAGGCAAATTATTCCATTGGTTGATTGCTCTCACCGTTAGGAAATTTCTTCTTAGTTCTAGGTTGGTTCTCTCCTTGGTTAGTTGACATCCATTGTTTCTTGGCCTGCCCTCAGGTGCTTTGGAAAATAGTTTGATCTCCTCGTCTTTGTAGGAGCCCCTCAAACATTGGAACACTGCTATCATGCCACCCTTAGTCCTTCTTTTCATTAAACTAGACATATCCAATTGCTAGAGAGACTACTAATATTTGCAGATTTGGCTGTCTGGCAGAGCCTCCCTTCCTGACCTGACAACATTCAGAAACAAGCAGGGTTGCTCCTAGTGTATGCATGCAATTAGGTTTTTTTCTCTGTTACTTCATGTCTTCATGTTTTAAATATTTTATTCCTAACCCTACATGAATGTTTTATGGAGCATTTGTTTGAACCCTGTTCCTGTGGAGGTCTTATTATTCCTTATTGTTGAAGGTTTTTGTTTTTTGTTTTTGCTGCAAACTGTCATAATTCAACCCACTGAAATTGGTGGCATGCCAGATGAATGAATGAATGTTTTCAATGAATTAATGAATGAACCTTTTAAAAAATTAAGCGCTTGGAGAACATGTCGTATCGCACCGAAGCTTATCTACTCTAACTTTCTTTATACATTAATGTAGAAATAGAGGGGAATAAATTTATGAATGCACATATGCCTTCTTTAGCTCTGAAGCTGATCTTACTGGTCTGTGAACTCAACTCTCCCTCTCCTCTCCTCTCCTCTCCTCTCCTCTCCTCTCCTCTCCTCTCCTCTCCTCTCC
>QLTV01001159.1:1971923-2010212 GCA_003457575.1 Thermophis baileyi | reverse complement strand
GCAGAATCTCTCTTTTCCCAGATCCAGTCGGTTCCTCTCCGCTCTCCACATTTTCCATCAGAGCTTCTCGGGCTCAGTGGACGTTTGAGCTCTAACTCTTCCCTCTCACATACTGGTGCTGGACCCAGCATCCGTAACAAGTGAGGGCTTCGCATCTTTCGTTCCTTCCCCTGCTCCCTGCAAGGAACATCTGCCGAGGAAATTTGAGGAGGAGGAGATACCTCAGATGCTTCTTCCCTCGTAGGATCTCCGGCGCGCTGATCTTATTTTACTTTGAACACCAGCAGAGATGGATAATTCGCTCTCCGTTTAATGCAGCCTGCCTTCGTTTCTTCCCGCCCCCCCCCTCCATTCCTGGCTGGATTTTTCTTCTTCTTCTTCTGATGGATGCTTTTCAAACCGAGGGGATTCTTTCTCCCTCCTCCTCCTCTCTTTTTTTCTTGAGTTAGTGCCCTGACATCTTCTGGCTTGAGGATCGAACACAACTTTTTTGGGGGTTTGTTTGTATTTTGGCCAAAATAATAATAAGAATAATCCTAAAACCTGGTCAGCGTGGAGAACTAAAACAGCCCTACCCAAAGGGAGGAGATCGAAGTGTGTGTACATACGTGTGGGATTGTTGCTTTTGGACTGGACCGAAATATCCGTAGGTGTGTTTGGAAATATGGAGAATAATCTTGGATCTGTTTGGCTACCCAAGCTGGCTTTTCTGCTGTCTGTGATCTCTTTCCTCGCCCTGGATCTTGAAGTCACCGGTAAGTCATATCTGGGTTTATTTTCATGCGCTCTTTTGAGTTTTGTGGATGGCGAGAAGAATGGCTTTGGAGAAAGGTTGGCAGGTTGGCCATAAGGCGTGATTTGAGTTGCTGAGAGCTTCCTTCTTGGTCTTAAAAGGGAGAAAAAGCCAGAAGCCTATCATCAAAGCACAACTAGAGTGAAAAGCAAAGATGGGCTGGCATTCTTCTCTGCTTTGGTGTTTTATCTTCTGTAGCTTCGGTGACCCCGGTCGCTTAAGAGTAGAAAAGGGTCGAGGATTTTGGTCTTTGTTCTTGGAAAAGATCGTCTGTCGATCTGTAGTTTGCATGCACGGTGCTTCCCAACTCCCGTTTGAGTGATACGGGGGGGGGCACACCTCTCTCTGCAGTTGGTAGACACATTTTCTAATTAAAAAGGAGCAAAGCTCATTGTACGGAGTTGGGCTGGAGAAGGCGGCGAAAGAATGAGAAATTGATCAGGGCTTGAGTCGGCGTATCCTGGAAAATCAGCTAGAGCCGGGCATGAAACAGTAGATTTTTGTGTGTGAAAATCTTTAGGGGGAAGTTGCGCCATTTGATAAGAGAAGGGATATGTTGGTGTCCGTGATCGACAGCGGCCATTCATTAACAGGCCGTCTCGGGACAAGTCTACAACATCTCACCCAACCTGAGCGCGCGTAGTAATGCCCTCTGTGCCACGGGTGAAACAATACCTGCCGATTTTCTCTGCCTCCTACCCTACCATTGCCCAGGCAGAAGCAGTTGGCCCAGAAATGCAGCATTGGAAACCCATGTGCCACAGCAGGAACAATAATAAAGTTGAGACTCGAGGCTAGCCGTGTTGAACTGCGCATGAATGCAAACCTTTGACGGGTATTTGCAAGGGGGGGGGATGTTGAGCGGAGGCTAACAGGTGACTGATGAAAAGATTTCTCCTTATTAAACACGGGAAGGCAGGCTTCCGCTTGGTCTCTGCGGTAGACTGGCAACATGAATTGCAACCCTTGTGTTGGCCTTATGAATAGGGTTCTCCCTGGAAATCCCTGCTTCCAACAGGCAGACCAGGCAGCTCCCACCTTGGGAGATAATGGCCTTGCCAAGGAAGGAGGGGAAATGCCTGTTGGGTCTGCGTTGATGCCCATGAAAAGCCATGAGTCAAAATGAAATCGGGGGGGGGGGGATCAGCATAAGATTCAACATGTAGCGATGCTGAAGAGCGCAGGGAGGTTTGGTGGCTTATATCAGTGGGTCTCAGTTATAGGGTGCAGGGCGAAGGTTGTTTCTCTTTTAGCTGCCTGCAATTCATTTGAGCGGCAGCTTGCACACTCTCTGCGATGGTTACAACGTCTTTGTCAGCTTTTATGTCAGTGGCAGGCTCGGAATAAGCTCCTGGCCCAGGGGGGAATTCTCGCATGGTACAATTGGACAAAGTTTCTTTCTCGCCTGCATTTCACCTGGAAGCAAAACTCCCCATCCCCCCCTCTCTCTTTTTTTCTTTTTGCAAAAAAGGATTGTTGTTTTATGTCCCTTTTTGGGGGGGGGGATATAGAGAGGGAGGGTGAGTAGATTGCCTTTAACCTGAAGCCATTCATCTGCTGGATCTATCTCTCTCCCCCCCCCCCGCAGCTATTTCTTCTCTTCAGAATCTTGGGGGGGGGGAGGACACACGACAATCAGGAAGAAAGCAAGACTTCTCTCCATGAAAGAGCCAGTAGGAGGTGCACTTATTAAGGCCAAGTAGCCAGTCTGAGCTTGGCGAAATTCCCATTCAGCAGGGCATTTAAAGACTTTGTGGATGGGTAACAAAAGGCTTTCAGAGCTACTGTACAATGCCGCTTTGTCCTTTTTTTTTTTTTCTTTCTTCTTCTTCTTCTTCACTTTCCTGCTAAGGAATCAACCCTCTTTGGAAATGTATTCCTTTCCCCCTCTTTAAACTTTTTTTCTGAAAATGAGCATTTCTCAGAGTTGACTTAGAAGGAAAATAAATATATGTTGCCGGTTTTTTTGGCCGTTTTCATTTTCTATTGTTCCCATGTGCCGAAATGTTGTGCGGTAGGAAATCTAGCAAGCCGATGGTGAATGAGCTTCCCGTTACTTGGGGAGGGGTGGGGCAATGAGAGTTATTTCTATTGCTTTTCCTTTCTATTGATGTGTTATGTAGGAGAGTGAGAGTGTGTCAGTGTGAAAGTACTCCCGTTTCTGACTATGAATGGGTTGGGTGTGCTACTCTGCAGCTTGGAAATGATATTTTTTTTTAAAAAAAAAATCATCAGATCCAAGCTTCTATGGAGGGCACTTAATCCCATCATGTAATCATTGGTATAAGCATAAGAGAATTCAAGTTTCAGGAATCATAGAGGGAAGTGAATGTGAAGGACTCTTTTGTCTTGAAGTGGAAAAGAGAGAGAGAGAGAGAGAAAAAAGGACCTGCCCTCAGTCTTTCTACCTTCACTCCCTTCTTCACACTTGCTTGTGGTGTGGAGTCAATGAACGGGATGAATCAGCTTGTCAGCATCTCCTAGCATCTGAATAGGAGAATAATTATATTCCTGGCAAGTGGTGCAGTATAAATCAACGGGGACCTGTCATAGCATCCATCCATTTCAAGGCTGTGGAGCTGCCCTCTGATCTCAGGGACTGCCACATGTGCATTTAGTTAAATTGGCTGCAAAGGCGCATGGTGCATAGAGGCAAGCTATGATCATTGGGCCACACAGTGCAATGGCTTCTTCTTACATCCTAAAGTATGGTTCCTTTGACCTGGATTTGGGCTTTAGTGGGATGAATGGATGGATCCCATGGGAGATACTCATGCTCTTCTTAGCCACAATTGTTGGTCTGTAAGGTGGACAAACAGCTTCATTGTGAGAGGGAGAACGGAAAACCCCAGAACAAGTATTGGTGATAGGGTGAGCCAGATACTTCAAAATAACTTCACAGACATGTATGAAACTGTTTCTGGAGAAGCTCCAGATCCTTCTGGAGTGGTAAACATTGTGTACACTGAAATATTTCATATAAATTCACATGTAATTAATATATACTGTATGTGGGGGTTGGGGAGAGGGACAATATAGTTTGAGTCAGCGGCGGGTTGCTCCCGGTTCGGCCCAGTTTGGCGAACCGGTAGCGGCGGCAGCGGGAGGCTCCGCCCACCCACCCGGGATGCTTCTGCGCATGCGCGCACGAGCGAACCGGTAGCGACGGGATTTAGAATCCACTACTGGTTTGAGTATTAAATCAATAACTCCTTTGACATGAACCTAGTAAGTGTACCTTGTCTCAACAGATTTGAAGGATTTCAAAGTTTTTATGGCACATTTCGGTCTTCAGTTGTAGGAAAACCATGGGGAGTTTCCACTGAGCATGTCTTTTATAGAACTGTAACTGAAGATAGGGCTGTAACCACTGATGTCTAATTCACACATATATTTATCATCACTCAATATCTCATCACTTGGCAGCTTCTCACTCAGTGTCTTTCAATGGAATGTGTGAATTACTTCCACCAAGAAATATTGAGTTTTGGGGTGAAATCAGGTGTGAACGATGTGCTTCTGTCTCTGGGCCTGTGGTGGTTGTTGCACAAATTATTGCTCTAATGTTATAGGCATCACGGATTGAATGTGCTTGTGATAACTCAGCATGAGGTAGGAGTAGGGGAGTGTGAAGGAGAATCTGTATGCCCAGTGGCTGTATGCTTGTCTTTTTCTATTTAGTCCAATACATTGATTTGTTTTTCCAAAAAAATATCAACTCGTATGAATTTGATGACCAATGCTGTCTTGAAACAATGTTTTAGAGGTGACATCTTATCAGCTTTGTACTTGCTTCCATTATCAATAGAAATTGTAAATAAATGCACCCTTAATTTTGTCAATGAAACACTTTAGTGTCTCTCTTATTCTCTCTGGTATTTTCATTCACGGTTGGTTCTACAGTGCTAGACTCTATGCTGTCTGTTCAACATTTGATCTGTATTACACGATATTCATTTATTTATTATACATCATATAATAGAAGTTGGCTGCTCCATTTCATAGTTCAAGAGACCACTTATCCACAAATCATGTCAGTTCTACTGTTTGAAATCCTTGATCTCAGGCAGATGTCTTTGAAGATCAGAATAGTGTGTTTTAAATAGAAATACATAATATTCAGCTATATTACCAAATGTCATTTTCTTCTCACTGTCTTTTGTCACACATGTTCCAAAAGAAAAAAACCTGTTGCTTGCAAATTGTATTTTTAGTTGAAGGATTATTAGGTTTGTTTTTTTCCCCTCCCAAAGAACTGCTAATAACAGCTCAGAGATTTGCAGGCCCCCATCAAAGTATGACACTTCGGGTTTCATGAGACCTGAGACTGAACCCATAGGAGCCTCCTAGAAATAAGATACCTACAGGGACCCCTTGGGGCTTCTTTATTAACTGAATTAATAAGTAATTGTATCGTATTGTATCATATTGTATCGTATTGTATCATATTGTATCAATATTGTATCATATTGTATTTAATATACTATACCCGTGATGGCAAACCTATGGCACACGTGCCAGAGGTGGCACGCAGCATCCTCTCTGTGGGCACGTGAGCCGTCGCGCCAGCTCAGATCCACTGCGCATGCGCGCACGCCTCCCACCGGCCAGCTGGTCTTTGGATCTCCACGCATGCGCGGGGGGCAGAGTGCACATGGAGGGCCGTGCATGCATGCGCGGGGGGCAGCGCATGCAGGGGGTGGGGCGCATGCAGGGGGCCACACACGCATTGCATTTTGGGGGTTTGGGGTGCGCACACACGCATTCACACACATGCGTGCATGCTTTGGGCACTCGTTCCGGAAAAGGTTAGCCATCACTGTACTGTACTGTACTGTACTGTACTGTACTGTACTGTACTGTACTATACTATACTATACTATACTATACTATACTATACTATACTATACTATACTATACTATACTATACTATACTATACTATACTATACTATACTATACTATACTATACTATACTATACTATACTATACTATACTCTACTATACTATACTATACTATACTATACTATACTATACTATACTATACTATACTATACTATACTATACTATACTATACTATACTATACTATACTATACTATACTATACTATACTATACTATACTATACTATACTATACTATACTATACTATATATTATATTATATTTATTATATTTATTAGATTATATTTATTATATTTATTAGATTATATTTATTAGATTATATTTATTAGATTATATTATTTCACATTTAAGGCATTCTAGAACTACACTGAATTCCCAAGCTTCTGGCCCATCTTCAGACTTCAATAGATGGTAACTTCCATATTTAGGATTTATAGTGATCAGATGAGGATTGAATCAGTTGAGAAAGTATTTACAGAATATAAAGTTTTAAAGTTGATGTGCAAAGCATGTTAGTCTAGGCTACCATTTTGGATAGTTTCTAGTTCAGTGTAGGGTGGCTAACCATTGTCGGAAGATGTTGCATGAACCAGGCCATCACATTATGCCATGTTCTGATGTAGTTTTTGGGGATATCATATTATGTAATGCTAGCAACTGTGTTTGGTTAACCTGGATTTAGAGTTGAAGTGTTGTGAAAATTCAATTTCCACCTAGCCTTAGCTAAATGACGGTCCTGTGTGATTGGAAACGTGCAAAGATTTTGACTTCCAAATTTTCTTTAGTTGGAATCATAATCACAACCTAAGTTTAAACACACACGTCTAAATTCATACAAATGATCCGGATTAATAATCTTACTTTGTCTCCAGAGGTATTGATGGTCAGGCATTCTTTGGTTCTTTGAGAGCATAGATTATTCAGTGTCACAACTGATAACGATGAAAATAGCACTAACAAAAGAAAGTTAAATTTATCTTTCAGCCATGCATTGCTGTTAAATCCATTTCCTTTATTCAAGTTGGCAAGAACCTGGGATTATTCTACAGTTTTCAAGCAACAAGCATTCTCAAAGGTGATCTCTTTCGTCCAAGTTATCCTTGATAACTTGATCTTTACAGGGCTATACCAAGGGGATTTGAATATGGAAACTTTCATAAGACTTTTAAAAGACATGGAGAGGACTGAGATATATAGTAGAGACACATGTGATCTTTCCCCATTGTTATATTCCCAACTTGAAACTCCTAGAATGTTTGCATTGGGGGAAAAAATCCATGGTCACACATAGAAGAGCCTCCATCCAATGGAAATAGCATTTTTCTGATGGGGATTGTGAAGCACATGGTGAAAGAGCCCTCCGCCACTTTCCATAGATTCATGTCATCATTTGATCTGGTAAAGATGAATAGCCTTTCTGCTACTTTGGCAGAAGAGTTTCTAGTTTCCAGGATTAATTTGGGAATATGAATGTTTAGCTATGCCCAGCTAAAATGGAAAGGTAGCAGGTGATGGAAAAGACTTCTGGCCAGAAGGGTGGAAAATTGTTGCCAGAGTAGACATGATGGCATAAGCCAGACTCACAGAGACATATGGCCTCCAAGAGACATTGTCTGGATTCCAGTGGTGGGTTACTGCCAGTTTGGACTGGTTCTCCCGTACCGGTGGTGGAAATTTGCACCCGCTCACCGAACCGGCAGCGATGGCCGGCTGTCCATGCCCCTGAACCGGTTCTCCGGTTGCCGCAGCTGGGAAAGAACCCTCTGTGCATGTGTAGAGGCTTCTGCGCATGCGCAGAGGGTCATTTCCGCGATTTGATGTGGGTGTGCGCATGAACAAAGCGAGCTCACACATGCAAAACACGCACTTCCGTTGCGATGTGAACCGGTAGGGAAGGTAAGTGGAACCCACCCTTGCTGGATTCACATAACCCTGTGATGGTGAACCTATGGCACGCATGCCACAAGTGGCACACAGAGCCATATCGGTGGGCAGGCGAGCTCAGGTCCGGCGCGCATGTGCGCGCCGGCCAGCTGATTTTCAGGCCTTCTGGGCCCACTGGGAGTCAGGAAACAGGCTGTTTCCAGCCTCCGGAGGGGGTGGGGAAGGCCCATTTTTGCCCTCCCCAGGCTCCTAGAAAGGCTCTGAAGCCTTGGGAGAGCAAAAAAATGGGATTTCCAGTCCAACCGGAAGTCGGCAAATGGAACGTTTCTGGCCTCCGGAGGACCTCCAGGGGGTGGGGAAGGTCGGGAGGGCCTCTGGGGGTGTGGGGAAGGCTGTTTTCGCCCTCCCCAGGCTCTTAGAAAGGCTCTGAAGCCTGGTGAGAGCAAAAAACGGGCGTGCCATTGCGTGCTGGGAGCGAGGGGGGGGTCATGCATGCATGCACGTGGGGGGCGCAGCATGGAATTATGGGTGTGGGCATGCGTGCGTGTGACCCCCCGCAATTCCTCCCCTTTTGGCACACGAACCAAAAAAGGTTCGCCATCACTGACATAACCCATTTAATCTAATTAGTGAAGGTTCTAGTTTGCCCAGCATGGCAGCTCTAAGACAAGCAGATTGGATTTGGCAATCTGCTAAACCTCATATATGTGTACAATCCAACAGAGGTTAAAACTTTGTTGTATGTTCTCCCACTGCAGCTGCTAACTCTTTAACTGATATGTTATTTGAGAGACCACCTCTACACATCTACCTGTCCCATCAGGTCAGGACAGGAAGAGCATGTCACGAGTATCATCCATGAAGGAAAGTCATCTGACCAGAAGGAGAACTTTAACTACCGTGGCACCCCCATTCTGGAACATCATCCCCCTGAGATCAGAATGGTTCTGACTTAATTGGCCTTCTGGAAGGGGGTCTGAAGACATGGCTTTGCCATCTGGCCTGGAGATCTAGTAGTGGGGAATGTGATGCCTGCAAAATGGCTGTTCTGTTAGTGAGCTGTATTGAATTTTCCTACATATTATGATTTTTTAAAAATAGTTTAAATAATTGTTATTGTTTTGATGGTTAATCTTGGTTATTTTATTTTTTTGCAAGGTTTTTTTTTTTGTAGTTTTAGTTCTGTATGTGAGGTGAGTGGCTAAATAAATTGAATACAGGCATTCCTCAATTTACGATGTATCTGAAAAAAAGGGGACTTACAACCTGGATCCAAAGTTCAGAGAGTTGGGTTCCCCCCCCCTATAGTCATGTGACTGCATTTCAGATGCTTAGCAACACAGCCACATTTATGGCTGTTTGCAACTTCCCACAGTCATGTGACTGTGTTTTACAACGGTTTTGCCCAAAACCATCACTTATAGTACTTCCATTTTTTTTCAGCAAAATAGTGCCGTAATGAACAGGATCGCCAACATCCATTGACGGATATGGCACAAGAAGAAGAAATGAACAATGCGTTCATTTAATAACCATGGCGTTCATTTAACAACTGCCACAAAAAAAAAATCATAAAATGTTATGACTGTTACAACTTATGACCGTAATGGGCAGGCTCCATCGTGGCCGTAACTGTACGACTACTGTCAATAAATAAATATGAAGCATGTTGGTGTATTATGCCTAAATTGTTCCCAAGAGCCACCTTCCCGTGACTGTGGGATATCAAGATAAAATGATGTCAGACCTGCCCTTTCACTGAGCAGCAGTGAACAGGCCTTAAACAGGCAACTCTGCATGTCTGTCCTTCTTGAGGCTTCCATCTTTTGTACTTGAATTTGATCTGGCCTCTCCAGATGTGAGATTCAGATGGGATAGCAAAGGCTTCTTTTTTTTTGAATGGCCCACCTTGCCATTCATTCCAGTCACAAAGTTGCTTCAAGCCTTCCCATTGTGTTCTTCTGCTGCGATGAACCAGATCATTTTTATTTTAAAAAAAAAAAGAGGGTAATTGGAATATCGCAAGCCGATGCAGCTTCAATAACTTGCACTTTACTTGATGATCGTTCAGAGTAATTTCACCCAACACCATATGTTTATCTGAGTGCACTTTAGCAATCTCACAGATCTCTTGATGATTAGGACCTGTCAGACTGGCTGACAGTTGAGCATTGTGGGAACCTCTTCACAGTGGACGCTGTCAAAGCCGAACTGGGAGGACAGCTTATTGAATATAGTTCTGTATCAATTTCTTTATCTTTCTATGCCTCTGACATGGAAAGGTTTGAGGCCTGGTTAATTATCCTTTGGGTACCTAGAGCATTGTTTGTCAACCTTATAGACTTTAAGATGTGCGGACTTCAACTCCCAGGATTCTGCTGCCAGCATGGAATTCTGGGAGTTGAAGTCTGCATATCTAAAAGTCTGCAAGGCTGAGAAACACTGACCTGGAGTAAAGTTAGGGATCCTGATATGGTTGAAGATACAGATACAGTCACCTATCTGACCAATAGTGAGAGAAGACAAAAGTTCTTTCACTACATCTGATAAATCTTTCTTTCCCCCCTTTCTTCCTGGAAGTAGGCTTGGAGCAAAGAGCTTGAGGCAAAGTTTGAGAAGATTGAAATAGGACATTATGCAGCAGCTTAGCAACCTAGTTATTTTTTGTTGGTTTTCTTTCTGATGTTTCCCATCCAGTTGTGGTTGTAAGATGGATGGCTATATATATATTTAAATAATAATAATACAGCTTATATCCTGTGACAATGCATTTACCAGCATCACACAGCAACATCCACCTATCCCAGATCCTTGGAAAGGACTCTATAAGCAGAAAAAAATGTCAAAGCCTATAGAAGAGCAGGAAGAACTTGGGACGGTGTCAAGAGAGGAATCAGCTTAGAGTCATTATGTTTCCACAAATGATTTAAGTCCAATCCTTCTTGAATTCCGTTAACTCTTATCTAGGGCCAATTTAGTGCTGACCCTTTAGTTCGGGGGTCTCCAACCTTGGCAATTTTACGACTTGTGGACTTCAACTCCCAGGATTCCTCAACCAGCCATGATTAAGGATTACCTGTACCAAGAACTACCTGTATCATTGGATTGAAAAACCCCCCCACAATGGTGTAGATCAGTGTTTTTCAACCTTCAATGCTTTAAGAGGTGTGGATGTTAACTCCCAGAATTCTCCAGCCAGACATGAGGAATTCTGGGAGTTGAAGTCCACAAGTTGTAAAGTTGCCAAGGTTGGAGACCCCTGCTTTAGTTGATTAGATTCTTCTGTATAACATGAGCAATAAATCACCTTAAATGAAACTAAATGTGTGCTCCTGATTCTTCGCACCTAACAAATCCGGTCTAAACACCTGACTCAGTATGAGACTAATCTTAATAATAATAATGCAATAAAACAAAGACCACCACCACCAAAGCAGTGGCATTGCCATGAAGAATTCTTCCCACATTGTTTGTGTGTTGCAAGAGTTGTGTCTTATTTGTACAACCTGGAGTCTATTACATTCCTTCCCTGGCCCTAACTTCTTCCTCTTCATTTCAAACAGAAGAAAGTATTGCTTGTGATTTTACAAACAGCTTAAACTGGAAAGAAGCCACTGTAAGTATCATTAACTAAATGTGTACATATGGCTAAATCCAATAAAACTGTGTTCCTGGTTTTGGCAGTTGTTAGATATAAAATGCCTGCATGAGTTCTGACTATTTTTTTTTTAATATTATCTAATAATTACTTAAAATGTAACATGATAATAGATGACTTATCTAATTGTCCTTGTATATACATTTCACAGCATCCTATCACACTCTGCGGAAGACATATAAATAAACATAACACTGATAATAATTTCCTCTATTTATTCTTGTAATCCTTCCAACAAGGATTCATTAATATACTGGTTGGATTCTCTCTTGGTAGTTTTGTTAAGGCAGTTCAGATCTTCAGAAGAACATTTTGCTTTAATGGAAGGTCTTCTTTTAAAGAGCCTCTGCAAAGTGGAAGGGCCAGTCCACTTGAAGGAAGCTGACCAACTGATGTTGGTCTCAAGCAGGAGTGAGTTCTAACTTACCTCGCTGCTGGTTCGCTACCTCCCGCTCCGCGTGGCCGCGCCTCGTGGCCGCACGTGCGCATGCGCAGTGCAAAAAAAATAAAATAAATTTAAAAAAAGCCAAAAACAAGATGTTGATGCATGCGCAGTGCCGGAAACTCGCTTCTGCGCATGCGCAGAAGAAAAAAATAAATTATTTTTTTTAAAAATAAAATAAAAAAAAAAAGATGGCGGCGCCCACGGACTGGCACCGACCGAACCGGATCCGTGACATCATCATGACGTCACCAGCGGGTCACTACCGGTTCAGGCGAACTGGTCCAAACCGGGAGGAACCCACCTCTGGTCTCAAGATAATAAAGGGTGGAACAGCTGAGAAAAATCAGTCTCACATTTTGGATTTCAGGAATGGAGATTTCAGTGAACTCCGAGGAAAAGTGAGCAACATACCAGGGCTTCAAAAGCTAAAGGATAAACAATCCAAAAAGGGAGATCCTGAAGGCACATAAAGGATCTCCATGAAAGTAAATTAAAAAAAGAGAAACTATAAAAAGTTTTTGAGGATGAAGGTGCTGGTTATCATCTTTAAAGGCCTACACGACAGAGGGCCAGGATATTTGTGGGATCACCTTTCCCTGAAGGTATCTGTCCATCTTACTAAATTCGATAGGATGGTTGCATACCAGGTCCCTTCCTTTAAATGTTGCAAGCTGATGGGTCTTTAGAGATGCACCTTCATGTTGGTCATCCCAACTCTTTGGAATAACTTCCTACCTCAGATCCAAGGTCTCTTCCATTTTAGTCTTTCAGAAGCCATGAAGACCTGATGGTTCTCCGAGCATTGGGCTAGGATGGGGGTTGAGCTGGAGGCTGTTTGGTGGTTTGGCATCTGGGGAAGGATTTTTTTTTTTAATCTTTGTTTTCAAGGATTTTTCTGAGCCACCTAGAATCATTATATGAGGTAGGCAGTCATATAGGTTTGTTAAATAGCAAATAAAAATACAATGAACGCCAAAATCAGTGAGAAGCTGTGGAATTCTCTTTATTGTATTCTCTTTATATATTGCTCAGGTTAGACTGTTCTTGGAATTCTATATCCCATTTTGGGCATTATATTTAGAAATAGACATGGAAAAGTTGCCATAGATTCAAAGGGGAGCTACTATGGGATTAACAGAATTTAAAACTTAATGCTTTGAGGAACAGCAAGCAGAGATGGATATATTTTAGCCTGTAGGTAAAAAAATTAAAGGACATTGTGGTAGATTGTCTGGTTCTTTTTTGAGAGCTGGATAAGGAAGAATAGATTGAAATTAACAGGAAGGAAATTTCAGCTGAATATTAACAGGAATGTCCTGATGGTAAAAATTAAATACCACTTTATAATGCTTTGGTAAGACCACACTGGGAATACTGCATCCAGTTATGGTCACCATGATATAAAAAAATGTTGAGATTCTAGAAAGAGTGCAGAGAAGAGCAACAAAGATGATTAGGGGACTGGAAACTAAAACATATGAAGAATGGTTGCGGGAATTGGGTATGTTTAGTTTAATGAAAAGAAGGACTAGGGGTCCTTCGTGATAGCAGTGTTCCAATGTTTGAGGGGCTGCCACAAAGAAAGGGTGGGTGGGCAACCTATTCTCCAAAGCACCTGAAGGCAGGACAAGAAGCAATGGATGGAAACTAAACAAGGAGAGAACCAATCTAGAACTAAGGAGAAATTTCCTGACAGAACAATTAATCAGTGGAACAACTTGCCTCCAGAAGTTGTGGGTGCTTCCATCATTGGAGGTTTTTAAAGAAGAGATTATCCCAGCCATTTGTCTGGAATGGTATAGGGTTTCCTGCCTGAGCAGGGAGTTGGACAAGAAGACCTCCAAGGTCCCTTCCAAATCTGTTATTCTGTTAATTGTTAAACAGTGGAACTCTATGCCTAGAGCTTTTCAAATGGGGCTGGATGGCCATCTTTGGGGGATGATTACATGTAGTCCTTGACTTATGATCATTTATTTAATGAGAATTTGAAGTTATGATGATGTTGAGAAAAATGATTTACAGCCAGTCCTTGCATTTATAACTATCGCAGTGTTCCCACAGACACAGGATCAGAATTTGGGTGTTTGGCAATGGCATGTATTTACAATGGTTGCAGTGTCTCAGGGTCAGAGAATCACCATCTATGATCTTCCCAGGGTGCTTCCAACAAGAAAGTCAATGGTGAAAGCCAGATTCACTTAACAACCACACAAAAAAGGTTGTAAATTCAGGTGTGACTCACTTAAAGACCACATTGCTTTGAAACCAAAGTTCTAATTGTGGTGATCAGTTGAGGTTTATTCTTCACTGAGGTGGAGTTTGGAGTAGAAAACATTAAGTTCTCTTCAATTCAGTCTATGAAGCGGCACGTCGCAACAGTTGCTTTGCTCTGATTTACTTAGCAAGTCTACCTTTATTTTTTTCCCCCTTTGGGTGCTACAAACTCATCACTAATTAATTTGTAGATTTAAAAAAAAATCTAGGTATTGCTTATTCATGTATTTTTAACAGAATAACAGAATAAATAACAGAGTTGGAAAGTTTTCTAGTCCAACTCCCTGCTCAAGCAGGAGACCCTATACCATTTTGGACAAGTGGCTGTTCAGTCTCTTCTTAAAAGCCTCCACAACTTCCGGAGGGCAAGCCATTCCGCTCATTAATTGTTCTCCCTGTTAGGAAATTTCTCCTTAGTTCTAGGTTGTTTCTTTCCTTGATTAGTTTCCATCCATATAATTCCATTATATCTTGTCTTGCCTTCTTGTGCTTTGGAAAATAGGTTGACCCCCTATTCTTTGTGGCAGCCCCTCAAATATAGGAATACTGCTATCATGTCACCCTTCTTTTCACTACTCTTTCTTTTCACTTTTCACTTTTGTTGTTGTAGTTTTCCATGTATTTTCCCCTTTTTTAGTATTTTGTTATTTTTCAGTAAAACTTGTTAAGAAATAAACAATAACATTCAAAAACTGGAAAAAAAAAGAGTTCTTATACAAGTTAATTTTTCATAGCTGACCACTGAGATGGATGGAACTGGACTAATGTAGAAAATGTCCACATTTGTAATTGGACAGAAATATTGAATTTACTCGAACAACAAACATTTTGCCGAGTGTCCTTATTGAATAAGCTAAAGAAAAACAAAAATCGTGTGGCTTCATTAAAATAATCCTTGAAGTGGCTCTTGAAATGTGTTCCTTTCTCTTGTGGATAAAAATAGAAATGATTTGGGTTACATGCTGATAGTTTCTCTGTTTTTAAAGCTATGCAAATTGAGTATAATAATACAATCATGTGAAGTCAAAATTAGTTTTGCCAGTTTTATTTTGCGACAATTGCTCTATTAGCCTTATTCAGACATTTGTTCTTGCCGTATGTGTGTTTCTTATACAATTGTTCATTGACACATGGGGGTGGGAGTCAACAATCACTTGTGAATTGAGAGGAAAAGTGAGATGGGATACAGGCATTCATCTTTATTAAGCTGTGTATGTCACACAGAAGACTTAGGTCTTCAGGGCAAAAGCATTGTGGATTGTTTGCAATTCAGTTTCTGTGGAAATGAGAAAACATTGATTGAAATTGTTTTTAAAAATCCTCCATGGAGTGCAAAGGACAAGAATAGTTGTGAATGGATAAGTGAGAGAGATTTAAAAAAAAAATGAATAAAGTAAGCAACCCAGTTTTAGGATTAACGTGGCTGATGAATACTCAATTGGATAGACTACGAATTGGGAGAAAAGGCTTTGGAAGGTATTTTTGGGCAAAGAATAAGGTAAAAGTAAAATAGATGTAAATGGGAGGGAACACACCCCACCGCAACCACACCAGAAACAGTTAGATGGCTAGTTACCTTAAATATTGAACTAAAACATCTTATTGTGAATCCTATTGTGTTTCTATGGCTTCATATTGTGGCAATTGTATCATGGTTTTACTCTAATTTAATGTTTCATTTGGTTTATTGTCTACACACTTACATGCATGTATGTGCTGATGGTTTATTTAAACTTATATTTGTGTTTGCATGTATAATGTGTTTTATTAGGGTTGTTTATCAGTAATTGCATGACCTCTGTAGATGCCATAAACTAATTAACTAACTAACTAACTAACTAACTAACTAACTAACTAACTAACTAACTAACTATCTAACTAACTACCTGTAGAAGCAAAAGGGGAGATTTTGTCCAACACAGAGCTTGCCCAGAGAGGCCAAGTTTAAGAAACTGAGCTGGATAATGAAGTGGGGCAGAGGTTATAAATTTTTAATGTTATGTGATTTTATCTATCTATCATCTATCTATCTATCTATCTATCTATCTATCTATCTATCTATCTATCTATCTATCTATCTATCTATCTATCTATCTATCTATCTATCTATCTATCTATCACATAGTAATATATATGGCTGTTCAGTCTCTTCTTAAAAGCCTCCAGTGATGAAGCACCCACAACTTCTGGAGGCAAGTTGTTCCACTGATTAATTGTTCTAACTGTCAGGAAATTTCTCCTTAGTTCTAGGTTGCTTCTCTCCTTGATTAGTTTCCACCCACTGCTTCTTGTCTTCCTTCTGATGCTTTGGAAAATAGGTTATTTGGAAAATATTAGCTGCTTCAGTTATATCAGAAAATGCATTATAGCATCCAGTTGAAGTTTTGCGTTAATATATTTATTTGGAAAATTTGAATGAAAAAGGATATAGAACAAAATAAATAAAACAATTTCTATTATTTTTATGCTGCAGCTCAGTTTCTTTCTTCCCTTCCTATTCAGGCAACTATGAAAGTCTCTTAGTGGTATTTTATTAACCTTTTCATGATACTGGGAATTTATCTTTTTAGTCTGAAAATAGAGGGAATGATACAACACACATTTTATTTTAATATATGAGATCTAAAACATGTTGAAATCATTTTTTTTTTTAGTATTCTGGGCCCTGTTTAACAATTATTAAGTGTACACATAAACTAACAAACAACATAATGCTAAGCTTAAACAGACTATTTAAAACCATTCATTTCAGTCCGTGATTGTGATTAAAATCCTTTTTACTCCCAATTTACAGTGACAATCTGAAACAAAACAATCCTGCCAATGGCTCCAGGCCAACATACACATTCAAATGAGAAGAGCTGATGTGTCTGAGCAAGGGACAAAGGCATTAATTTTAAGCATTAAAAAAAGTGATTTTCGTGTATGTTTGGAAAATGACTTTTCTCTCTTTGCAGAAATACTGCTACAGCTTTAACATGGAATTTAAGATGACAGAGTCATTAGATGATCTGCCTCCAAAAAATTTACATAATCTAATAGATTCTTGAATGGTGAATGCTTTTAGATATTTCCCAAAAGACAGAGCCAGTGATCTTATGGAATGGGAATGGAAGAACAGTTCTTTGACACATTTGCCCCTAAGTGTCTTGTCAAGTGCTTCACAACTTCTTCCTGATTTTCTGATTAGATGATGGATACAGCATAGTGCCTAGAACAGTGATGGTGAACCTTTTGGTGTGTCAAAAATTCAGAAATTCCTAACTTGACTGTGCAGAGATGGAGTCATCATACCTCCTTGTGAAGAAGTAACTTCAAGGCAATGCAAAAGCCGGTTCATTCTTTTCCTTTCCTCCTTGGCTAGATTAGGCCAAATCTGATTAATAGAGACAGTATCATACCCTCTGTTTGAACAAAAGAGAATCAATTCTCTATGTCTCTCCCCACCCCAGGTTGGGCTTGAAGTACAGGTAAAGGTAAAAATTTCCCCTGTCCAGTTGTGTCTGACTCTAGGGGGCAGTGCTCATCTCCGTTTCTTGGCCAAGGGAGCCAGCGTTGTTCAAAGACACTTCTGTTTTCATGTGGCCAGCATGGTTACATGCCAAGGCACATGGATTGCTGTTACTTTCCCACCAAAGTGGTACCTATTTATCTACTCACATTTGCATGCTTTTGAACTGCTAGGTGGAGCAAGTAATGGGAACTTACCCCATCGCACGGCCCTGGGGTCTTGAACCTGGGCTGCCAGTTTTCCAGCTGACAAGCTCAGTGTTTTCAACCACTGAGCCATCGTGGACCCTCTAGCTCCAATGCTGCTACTCAAAAAGGCCACCTCATGCCATTTCCCTTGGAGAACCACATGTTTGCTCCCATGGCCCAGTACTCCCCAAGATCTGCCATGGTTTGTTTACCTTCAGGTGGTGTTCTTTTTCTGTTGACAGGGCCCCGCAGCCTACCTAAGACATCTCTGGGTCACCCAAGTTCTTTGTTCTTGAGGTCGCTTTGGAGAATGTTCTTCCACAGCCTCTGCAGCTTCCAAAAATTATGAGAAAGCATGCCTGGTTCTTGTGCAATTTTTGGAGGCTCTGAAGGCTATATAAGAGCACATGCATATTCTCATACAGCCTCTGCAAATAATGGGAGAAAAGAGTGTGTTTTTGAAAGTAGTTGTTGGGTGTTGGTGAATGCTAGTGTGTCACCCAAAATGTCATGGCATGTTATCTTTGACACATGTGTCATAGGTTCACTATCACTGGCCTAGAATCATGTGTGGCTGAAGAGGCCTCAAATGGTTTGGAGATGTTCCAACAGTTATGAATGTCATTGGAAGGCAAGGTGATATCTACAGTCAGCAATGTCTATACAGCCATTCTTATTGCCAGCTTCAGTTGCTATCCTAGCATAACCCTTTCCTAAACAGGGACAGTCCAGTTACATTGTCCGCACCTTAAGTTTGGTTCACAGTCGTGTGCTCTAAGGGGGCTACAATTGGCCCTGGCCTGGAAAATAAACCTATTGCTGAATGTAGAACAACTTTGAACCAGGATAACTTGAAACTTTTTCTCTGACACAGCTGGCTGTTCTTGGAGTCTATGAAGAGAAATCCTGTCTTTGCTGGGAATGACAACATGGCATCTAGCATTGGATACCCCAAAGGTGCTTTTTCAAAAGGCAACTGGACTTTGTTTTTTCTTTCAAGATGTTTTTCTGCTCACCCAAGAAACAGATGAGAAGCGAAACATCTTCAAGGAAAAACAAAGTCCAGTTGCCTTTTGAAAAAGCACCTTTGGGACAACCATGATCTGGTTGACTGAGAATCTCCATAGACACTTGCATTGGATAGATTTTTGGTACTCTGGACTGCTTCTTATCCTGAAATTTGCAAGGCACCTCCTGTTATATTTTTGGAGCCCCTATTGAACAAATATCTCTTCATTCATCTTTCTGTGAGAATTTTGGGTGAATAGTTTTCATTTCTGTTCCCCACTTCCTTTCTTTCTTTTCAGAATAGTAGAGTTGGAAGGGACCTTGGAGGTCTTCTATTCCCACTTCCCTTATTCAAAAATAGAACACCATTTTTAGTTTATTGGGTTTTAAAAAATTATTAGTCTATATTTTGCACACAGTTTTGAAATGACTTTGTATATGAAGCCATATAAAAATAACATTTCATGATAATGATTAGCACCTTTAATAATGACAGTAACTATCATAATGTGACCAATTACTGTATATCCACACAGGGAAGATGTAACTCATATTTTAATGGCATAATATTGTGTCTAACAATTTTTCCATATCAGGAAAGAAAGGAAGATGGCTGACATTCACTAATATTTCCCTCATTGAAACATTGATAAATTTCTTAATACCAGCCCAGCTGCTCTAGCAAATGTGAAGCATTTGTGAGGAGAGAATAAAAAGATTTCAGTGGGCTTATGGAAACAGGAAGGAAGCTAGTTTACAAGGATCCTATAGTTGAACTCAATTTGTTCATTTTTACCAAAATTATGTGGTAAGCACATTGCTGATCAAAAGTCAAAAGAGGAATTGGCACAATCAGATACAAGTAGTGCTCGACTTACAACGGTTCAAAGTAACAATGGCACTGAAAAAAGTGACTTATGACCATTTTTCACACTTAAGACCATTGGAGCATCCCCATGGTCACATGATCAAATTTCAGATGTTTGGCAAATGACTTGTATTTATGACAGTTGCAGGTCATGTGATCCCCTTTTGCGACCTTTTGACAAGCAAAGTTAATGAAAAGCCAAATTCACTTAACAACTATGTGACTAACTGAACTTCTGCAGGGATTAACTTAACAACTGTGGCAAGAAAGGCCATAAAATGAGGCAAAACTCACTTAACAACTGTCTTGCTTAGCAACAGAAATTTTGGATTCTATTGTGGTCGTAAGTCGAGGACTACCTGTACTAAAGTGGAAAAAACTGTCAGTTCATTTTTACAATGTTATAAGTAGGATTTAGATTCGTGTCTACATTGTCTTGTATTTCATGTTCTAAGTGCTTTCATTAAAACTCTCCTCTCTCCAAGTTCCAGATTTTTTACAATTTGAGACCCTGCCTGGGGCCATCTATTCCCCTTTCCCCCACCTGATTCTTGGAAATGGACTCCATTCAAAGTTATTACCAATCTGAAATGTTTACTGGGACAAAAAGGAAGAAATAACCAAACACATGATTGGAGCATAATCCTATATTTACTAATTATATTTAGTTAAAATGAAATGAAACTTCTGGTTTCTAACTTCTGGTTTCAAGTCCTAGTTCTAACCACTATTTTGGGGTGGAGAGTCACTTAAGGCCAAGGTTTGGCCCTTGACTCCAGAAAGTTGTATATTCTTTCCATCATTTTTCTGATGGATATGGTCCATCCTCAATGGATGGAAATTCTGGTGAGAATCCAGAGCTTGACCTCCAGAGAAGGGAATAGCGGAAGAACTTAAATTGTCAGATAAAAGGTAGCGTATTAGTGCCCTTTACTATCCATTGCCTAAAAGACACTCACCCTGAAGATGTTCAGTAAATCTTTGAAATCTTCGGGATCCTTGGTGTTCTCTTGAGCTTGGTTGTTTTCTTGCAGGAAAACAACCAAACTTAGAGAGCACCAAGGACCCCACAGTACAACCCTGAGCTACAAATATTCTCTTCCATTGGTTTAAAAACTTGATTTTATTCCCATATCCAAGGTAAGGTGGTTGCTGTGGTGTGTTTTGCTTGTTTGTTCTAGATGTACATGACCTTTTCCCCTTCTTTTATTGTTCTTTGCTTTTGTAGTGTAAAGTGCCCCGAGTAATTTGGAATTGGGTGACCTCCCAATTTCGTGAAAGAAAGAAAGAAACAAAGAAAGAAACAAAGAAAGAAACAAAGAAACAAAGAAAGAAAGAGAGGAGGGAGAGATTGAGGGAGTGAGGAAAGAAAGGAAGGAAGGAAGGAAAGAAAGAAAGGAAAGGAAGGAAGGAAGGAAGGAAGGAAGGAAAGAAGGAAAGAAAGAAAGAAAGAAAGAAAGAAAGAAAGAAAGAAAGAAGGAAGGAAGGAAGGAAGGAAGGAAGGAAGAAAGAAAGGAAAGAAGGAAAGAAGGAAAGAAAGAAGGAATTCCTTCTTTCTGTGCATTACCTAGAGCCAGTCTTGTAAGAAGGACGATTATGGATGTCTCTCCTTGCAGTGGAGTTTTTATGTCAGTTTTGTCTTCTTTGTTACGATTTATCATAACTTCTTTTATCTACAACTGAGCATGTAAGAAGTGGAGACAGAGGAAAGAAATATGAATTGCAACTTTCTCATTACAAATGCCTCCCTTTGTAGCTAAAAGAGGAGCAGACACTGGATACTGTAGATTTAATCTTACCAACCCCCAAGTGATCTTAATGCTTTTTAAAGTTTCAGTTAGTGATACGGAGAAGATCAGACCCAAAAAATTCAAAGGGAAAGGAGGTCAGCCTGGAAGAAGCATCAAATGGGGACTTTTAAGCAGCATTCATTTGGGACTTTAATATTCTGCTTGGCTTAGTACAGGCAGGCATATCCAAAGTCCCTAACTACTTGCTTAGAAGTCTATTCAGTGCATAAGAATGGGGATAGCCATGCCTGTTTCATTGGCAAATCTTAACATATCACACAGTTGTATCAGGTGACCTTATCTAGTCATGTAGAAGGCCTCCAACTATTAACACTAGGTTTATGTAAAGAGGGATAAAAATGTCCCCTGTCTGTGTAGCAGATTGCTTAGAGAATGCAGGGACAGACTTTCTTCATCCTGTTATGTTTTCATGGAAGGTTATTCTACTGTCAAAAGCGTGGTAAATGAAACTTTTCCCTTACGAGAGAAACCAACTGAGTTTATTTCCTGCTTTTATGATTTTGACAAATAACTCAAGACAGCAAACATACGGAGCAGACCTTCCTCCTGCTATTTTTTCCCACCACCACCACAACAACCCTGTGAAGCGAGTTGGGCTGAAAGAGAGTGATTTGTAAAAAAAAAAAAAAAAAAAAGTTGTAAAACCCTATCCTATACACCATCTTTGAAACGTGTCCATTCATACAGAAGAACCCTGTAAAGCTCCATGTCAGGGAATTGCGCAGCCGGTGTCCAAATGGAATCAAGAGATGCTGACACGAACTTGTAGTTTTATATGAATAATATTTTATATTTATATTTGCAGTAAATAAGATAGTCAGGCAGTCATTAACATCATGAGGTAAATTGTCAGGTAAATAACGGAACAACACACAGAGCACACAGAAGAAAAAGGCGGGGAAAAAGGGAAACTCCCCCTCTTTACGCCCAGCAACCAATCATAACGTAGATTGCCTCATGCAGGAGCCCACAGTCTCCAATCAATCAACTACAATTATGTGTTCAGGCCCATTTATGCATTTTACTGTTCCAGCTATTAAATTAAATATATTTTGTACTTCACATGAACACTATACCATGTCATTATATGATGATTAGCAATACATGCTTTTGAGAGTATATTGGAATATATACACTTATACATGGTAAACATATTCTAGCAACCTCATTGAATGGGGTAAATTTGCACATGGTGCTCAGCCACAAGCTAACCAAGATGAACACATTTTCCACTAGGTCTTTACTTAATCTAAGTAACAGTAACAGAATTGGAAGGGACCTTGGAGGTCATCTAGTCCAACCCCCTGCTCATCTTTCTCCTTCCGTCCTGGCCACTGTTTACAGAGGCACAATTGTGAGCGTTTTAACAAACTGAATCCCTGTTTGGTTTGTGGTAGTAGAAAGTCCATACAGGGAGTGGTAAGGACAGCTGAGAAGATTATCGGAAGCTCGCTTCCTGACATTCAGGATACTGCTTAAAAGTGCTATGTGCTTAGAGCTCAAAGCATTGGTAGAGACCCCACACACCCACTTCACTGCCTGTTTCTGTTGCTCCCCTCTGGGAGGAGGTTTCAAAGTATTTCTAGCAGGACTACCAGATTCTGTAACAGCTTTGTTCCCTATGCCATCCGTCTGGTAAACTCTCAAGATTTGTTTTTCTCATGTACATGTGTACATCCGGACTAGACTGTGTTGTTTCTCTGTGTCATATAATATATGTGGGTATATACATAATTTTGTATTTATTTATTTATTTATTTATTTATTTTATCATGTTTATGTAGTGTACAGTATATTGGAGGTGGTGAGCCTTTATATGCAACAAAATTTCATTTTAATGTATGCCGATTAGTGTACATTCAAAGTGATAATAAAGTTATTATTCTATTCTATTCTATTCTATTCTATTCTATTCTATTCTATTCTATTCTATTCTATTCTATTCTATTCTATTCTATTCTATTCTATTCTATTCGCAGGAAACCTATACTATTTCTGACAAATGGCTGTCCAGTCTCTTCTTAAAAGCCTCCAGTGATGAAGCACCCATAACTTCTGGAGGCAATTTATTCCACTGGTTGATTGTTCTGTTAGGAATTTTCTCCTTAATCGTAGGTTGCTTCTCTCCTGATTCAAAGTGTTACATAAATTGTTTCCTATGAACTTTAGAAGTTGTTTGAAAATCATCCCTTTCACCTTTCAAGTTACTCCTTTTCTTCTTCTTCTCAGAATGTCCTTCTTGGTGACAAAAAGGTGGAGTGTGCATCTTACTTTATTTGAAAAGAATGCAGCTGGTGTCTAATTATTTCTTCCCACTAATTTGGATCCTGTTGGGCTTTGCTTGGATTTGATCTCTTTAGTTATGCTCATTGCTTAGTTCAGCCTTCCGCATGCAAGACTCAAGGTATCTTTGATACCACCCTTTTAAAGATAGAGTATGTAGTGTTTCCAGTTATTTAAAGAATCATTATCCATAAAAGTAAAGTGAACTTCCTTTCATTTATTTATTAGCTAGCAATTGAGGGAGGTCATGGCATTTGAACAGGCTCTGGAAAAGCAGACACTAAGGCAATAGGCATATCTACTGTATAACACTTACAGGTAATCCTCGACTTATGACCACAATCGGGACCAGAATTTCCATTGCTAAGCAAATCATGATAAGCAAGGTGTTTGTTAAGTTAGTCATGCTTAGTTTTATGACTTTTTTTGCCATGACTGTTAAGGAAATCACTGCAGTTGTTAATATTGAGCATATTGGCTCAATAGCAATAGTATTTGGACTTAAACACTGCTTTACAGCAGTCTCTGAGTGGCTTACAATGTCAGCATTATTTGCATATTGCCTCCAACACTCTGGGTCCTCATTTCACTGACCTCAGAAGGATGGAAGGCTAAGTCAACCTTGAGCGCCATCAGGATCAAATTCCAGGCTGTGAGCAGAGTTTGCCTGCAATACTGCATTTTAACCACTGTGCCACCAGGGGTCCTAGAACAGTCATAAGCGTAAGGACAGGTTGATTTGTTAAATTAGAATAAATAGTATGATTCCTCCCCCCCCTCCTGCAGGCTTCTATTTGATGCCCAAATTTTGATCATGTGACCATGGGAATGTGGCAATGGTCATACGTGTGAGAAACAGTCAGAAGTAACTTTTTTCAGTGCCATTGTAACTTCAAATGGTCACTAAATGAATTGTTGTAAATCGAGGACTACTTGTAATCAGAGTTTGGGCAAAGATGTCTTCTCTAAAGCTCCAGAAATTAACCTTCAAAAGTTATAATTCAGAAGGAATAAACACTGTTAAGGGTAAATATACTACAAAATCAACTCACTGTCCTTTTCCCACGGATCAAAACTGTTTCTTCTCCCTCCCCAGGCAACGTCTGATTGGTTTTCTTGACATTTCTCAACCTTAGCAAATGGAGGAAACAGATGGAGGAGTCTCCTATGTGTTGAGCTGAGCTACAATAGGTGACTTATCTCCATTATCTGCACTGTCACTCCATTTCCCACTTGGGCAAAGGCTGAGCAATTTTCTACAGAGGTTAACCACGGCAGCAGGTCAAAAGGTAAATAGCAAAATTGGTGGCATCTGTTGCTTGACATCAGAGTGAGAGGAGCCCATATTTTGCCTAAAGGAGGTCGCTCAAGAATATTTGCAACTTGGTTAATGATGAACAGATACTGAGTTCAAATATTTCTTAAAGTAATAGTGTTGGAAGGGACCATTTTTTTTATGGATGTCACTTCCCATTCATTTCAGAACCCCAAAGCATCTGTGGACATTCTCCCTTTTGCTTAAACATGCCTGGTAAAGAGATTCCCTTATGTCTTTAGGAAATTAGTTCCATTGTCCAGTCTTGACATTAGAAAGTTCTTTCTAACGTTCAACTAGTATCTGCCTTCCATCTCGTTAATGTTAGAGAAACTCACTTTTTTATTTTGCTTTTCAAAACTAGGCACTATGAGTTCAAACTACGCAGCAAACCACATAAAATACACATGAAGAAGGGTACAGAATTTGGAGTACAGAATCATAGGGCTGGAAGGGACCTTGAAGGTCTTCTAGTTCAATCACCTGCCCAAGGCAGAATATACCATCCCGGACAAAGGATTGTCCAATTTTTTCTTGAAAACCTCCAATGACGGAGCACCCAAATTTCCAAGAGAGAAGCTGAGACAAGCTGTTCCATTGATTGTTCTCACTATCTGGAAATTTCTCCTTAGTTCCAGGTTGGATCTCCCTCTGACGAGCTTCTACCCATTGCTTTTTGTCCTACCCTCAGAGGCTTTGGAGAAAAAGTCAGTTCCCCTCTTCTCTATGACAGCCTTTCAAGTATTGGAAGACAGTTATCATGTCACCAATAATCCTTCTCTTCCTTAGGCTAGACATTCCTAGTTCTCTTAACTATTCATCATACTATCCTCCAGACCCCGATCACAGCTCCTGGTTCTGCCCGGTTCTTAGAACCGGTAGCGGCGGCGGCGGCGGGAGGCTCCGCCCACCCGACCGGGATGCTTCTGCGCGTGCGCGTGCACTGGTAGTAAAGGGTTTTAGAACCCACTACTGCAATCATCTTTGTTGCTAGCATACTGGGTACTGTCCCAGCAAGCTGTAGATACCAATGCCCATAAGGAAGGATGATATTGTGAGCACAATATGTGTCCTTCCTTTTCCTACTGTCGGACTAAGTAGGTGGCCAACAACTACACCTACTGATCTATCAGTGCCTTTTACTACCCTTTCTTGAGTAGATCAGAACCAGAACAGGAAGATTATAACTATTCTGCCAGTTGGATCCTCTTCCTATTACTATCTCATTTCTTAGGACTTATTGAATGCTCCTGCCCCTGTTTCTGAAGATTCTCTTCAAGATCATCTCCATGGCTTTCTACACTGGCTCCCCACCATCGTCCCCATCTTAATGATGAGATGTGCTCCCAGTCTTGCTATCTCTGCTAGATCCACAAATTGTCTTCCACACATAGGGGTACAAAAGGGTTACTACCGGTATTAAGTTGAATAGATCAAAAGCTGTCCAAATAAGCTGTTTTTCTCAACCTTGGCCATTTAAAGATATATGGACTTCAACTTCTAGAATTTTCCAGCCAGTCATGCTGGCTAAGGAATTCTGGGTGTTGAAGTCCACACATCTTAAAGTAACCAAGGTTGAAAACACTGATACAAAGAATACTCATGGGACTTTTGTTACCTATAAGAGCCAGTTTGCATAGGTAGAAGATGCACTGAAGTCAATTATATAATTATAGATAATTATATGGCCCCAACATTGCACTTTCCTTGGCATTTGCTGTTGTGTTCTTCTGGGATACTTTTTAAAAATTCTCACCTTTATTCCTGAAAGTTTGACATATAAGTTCAAAAAAAGTCTGATCCTGCGTAGCTTCTAAACTCAGCAAAAATTGCTCATATGCTGCTACCACCCGATCCAGTTTGCATAACTTACCGTATAAAGATATGAAGAGCTTTTTGGATTGTACAATTTGCCGATGTATGCAAGGAAGATGAAATTGCATGAAAGAAAACAAACATTTCAAGGCTGAGTATTGACTACTCAAAGAGGATTTGGGTATAAGTGTGTGGGTGTTGAGTATTTAACATGTAATCCCTTTGCAATCTGTAGCCTTAAATGGTGCTATCCAAGATTAAAAAAAAAACCTTTACTGCTTGATTCCGTTCCTTGTATCTAAAAATCAGGAAACCACAGGAATTCACTATGCTAGTACTGAAAGGACTCAAATGGAGAAATTGTAGAGAAAAACAGCCATGCTAATTACTTTGATCTTTTGAAATATAATCTGAAGACGTTAGAAGGCTTTTACTCTTAACAAACAGAGGTTTTTTTTATTATTATCACATGAACTTCTAGTACCACTTTACAAAGTCTTAGTAAGACCATATACTGAATACTGTATCAAGTTTTGGTCACCACAATATTAAAAAAGATGTTGAGACTCTGGAAAGAGTGTAGAGAAGAGCAAAAAGAATGTTTAGGGGGCTGGAGGCTAAAGCATATGAAGAATGGTTATAGAAATTGGGTATGTTTACTCTAGTCTGATGAAAAGAAGGACTAGGGGAGACATGATAGCAGAGTTTCAATATTTGAGGGGCTCTTACAAAGACGAGGGGGTCAACCTATTTTCCAAAGCACCAAAAGGCAAGATGAGAAATAATGTTTGGAAACTAACCAAGGAGACAAGCAACTTGGAACTAAGGAGAAATTTCTTAATGAGAGCAGTCAACCAATGGAACAATTTGCCTTCAGAACTTGTGGGTGCTCCATCACTGGAGGGTTCAAAAAGAGACTGGACAATCATTTATCTGAAATGGTGTCCTGCTCAAGCAGGGAGTTGGATTAGAAGACCTCCAAGGTCCCTTCCAACTCTATTATTCTATGTTCCTTTATTAAGAGAAAATGAATCACACATCAGTTTCTAAGAACCTGTGCCAGATGAGCAGACCTTGGAAACCGCTTCCCTGCAGAAAGATCAGATTTAATAAAAACAATATTAAATACAGACATTACAGATACAGATACAGATACAGATTAATAGAGTTGGAAGGGACCTTGTAGGCCATCTAGTCCAACCCTCCGCTCAAGCAGGAGTCCCTATACCATTTCAGACAAATGGCAGTCCAATCTCCTCTTGAAAGTCTCAAGTGTTGGAGCTCTCACAACCTCCGTAGGCAAGTTGTTCCACTGGTTGATCGCTCTCGCTGTCAGAAAGTTTCTCCTTCGCTAGACTAGCCATGCCCAGTTCTTGCAACGGCTCTTCATATGTTATAGTTTCCAGACCCCTAATCATCCTGGTTGCTCTCCTCTGCACTTTCTCTAGAGTCTCAACGTCTTTTTTGTAGTGTGGTGACCAAAACTGGATGCAGTACTCTAGGTGTGGTCTAACTAAGGCTTTATAGAGTGGTATTAGTACCTCCCTAGTCCTAGATTGTATCCCTCTATTAATGCAGCTTAGGATTGTATTGGCTTTTTTGGCCGCCGCTGCACACTGCTGGCTTATGTTTAGCTGGTTGTCTACTAAGACTCCAAGATCCCTCTCGCAGTCACTGCTATTGAGTGTGGTTTCACCCAGTTTATATGTATATTTTTTGTTCTGGCCTCCATGCCAGTAGCAACCTTACCAACTTCAGTGGAGGCAGGATACATGCTTGTTTCTTAAATGAAGGCTACAGACCTAGGGCAAGTAGTAACTGAGGGCAAGAACTACCTAGGGCAAGTAGTAACTGAAAATGCAGAGAAGCTACAACATATGATAAGCGGTTGCCAGAACTGGATATGTGTAGTCCAGAGGTGGGTTCCTACCGGTTCTAACCGGTTCTTTAGAACCGTTAGTAACTCCGTGATGATGTCACGGAGCCAGTTCTGTCGGTGTCTCCGTGGGTGCCGCCATCTTGGATTTTGCTTCTGCGCATGCGCAGAAGCTAATTTTTGCTTCTGCGCATGCACAGAAGCTATTTTTTGATTGCGTGCATGTGCAAAGCGCAAGCGCGCGCGGCACGACCCTGAGCGAACCGGCAGCAAAACGATCCGGAACCCACCCCTGATGTAGTCTAATGAAGAGAAGGACTCGGGGTGACATGATAGTCTTCCAACATTTGAGGGACATTCACAGAGAAAAGAGGGTTAACCTATTCTCCAAAGCACCTAAGGGCAGGACAAGAAGCAATGGATGGAAACTAATCCAAGAAAGATCCAACCTAGAACTAAGGAGAAATTTCCTGACAGTGAGAACAATTAATCAGTGGAACGGCTTGTCTCCAGAAGTTGTGGGTGCTCCACCATTGGTGGTTCTTAGGAAGAGATTGGACAGCCTTTTGTCCAGAATGGTATAGGGTCCTCTGCTTGAGCAGGGACTGGACTAGAAGATCTCCAGGGTCCCTTCCAACTCTGATATTCTGTTAAAATCTACCTATGTGGTTGCTGAGAGCCAATGTGGACTTGATGCAATATAATCAATAACTACTCCCAGATTTGCACTTTTCCCAGCAGTGCTATTTGCAGTTCCCCCAAAGGTATACAACAATGTATAATGAAGAGAAATGGTAGGAAAATACGGTTTTCATGCAGACTTACAAAAAGTGAGAAGATAAAATTAAGGATGGAAAAACGTAGACTTTTTTTCCACTTTAATAGTAGCTGGAGTTATGCGTATCTGACATGGTGACTATGTTTTTCAAAGCACGGTTGAGCTGTTCTTATCTCATGCTAATTGGGGAGACACCGATACAGCAATGCCTCTTGACTTTTTAAGACTTGAAAACCTCATATACTTTTGATTTATAGTGTGAATTAAGGCTATAAAGTGATGTGCTGCATCTTCGGTAAAAGAAGAGACAGTAATAATGAAAGTATATGCCAGGTCAAGGAAATGCCTCTCTTAGCTATCCATAACTGTGCATCAAACGTGTGTCTGTTCATACAATAGATTTTGTTCTAAGCTTTGGCATAGCTTTCAGTGGCAAGAAAAGGTAGCAATCCATTTATGTTCTACCTTCTTTAAAATATTTTTTTTTTCCATTTAAAAAGTATGTTCATTTGAACAGTGAACTGTAGTGGTTTGATACAAATTATTTTCATGCTGGAATTCTTCAGAATAGGAACAGAGAATTAACCAAATTTAGAAATAACTAGTTAGTAAATATTGGATTCTGGAGTGACATATAACTTTTAAAATAGAACCCCAGTTCAGCACCAGTCCTATGACTTCTGTAGTATACCCTGAGTGTGTGTATGTGTATATATGTATGTGAGTTACCAGTAGTCCCTGACTTACAACCACAATTCAGCCCAAAATTTATGTTGCTAAACGAGACATTTGTTAAGTGAGTTTTGCCCCATTTTATGACTTTACTTGCCACCGTTGTTAAGTGAATCACTGCAGTTCTTCACTTAGTAACATGGTTGTGAAGTGAATCTGGCTTCCCCATTGACTTTGCTTGTCAGAAGGTCACAAAAGGTGATCACATGACCCCAGGACACTGCAATGAGTCTATGAGTCAGTTGCCAAATGTCTGAAATTTTACCACGTGACATCGGGGATACTGCAATAGTCATATGTGTGAAAAATGGTCATAAGTCACTTTTTTCAGTGCCATTGTAATTTCAAATGGTCATTAAATAAGTTAAGGAATACCTGTACTTTATTTTTAGAGCTTGTAGCCATTAAGAGAAAAAGAGTTGTCATAAAGCTTGAAACAGGTACAGGTATAAATTGTTCCACCATTTCTTTGATATTTTGTAGGACAGGTGGAGATATTGCAAGGATTGTTCCTGTGGACTATAACGGAAGACTTACCGTATTTTTCGCTCCATAAGATGCACTTTTTTGTCTCCCAAAAGTGGGTGGAAATGTCTGTGCGTCTTACGGAGCGAATATTGCTGAAGCCCCGCCCACCCGCCGGCCCCCACCCACCGGCCATTTTTGGCCTCTGTGTGCCCTGTTTTTGGCCTCCGCATGCCCCGTTTTCGACCTCCATGAAGGAGGCCAAAAACGGGACACACGGAGGCCGAAAATGGGGCATGCAGAGGCTAAAACGGGACGCATGGAGGCTGAAAACGGGGCACACAGATGCCGAAAATGGGGCACGCAGAGGCCTAAAACGGGATGCGCAGAGGCCGAAAATGGGATGCACAGAGGCTTATGGTCAGGTGTATCTTATGGAGCGAAAAATACGGTAATTCACTTCTACAGTTAAGAAAACAATCAGTTGCTGAAACAGCAACTTGTTTTCTTAGCAATTGTTTGAGTAAATGCTGGATCCTCAATTTTTCCCTTTTATTTTTTTCCCTTCCCTTTAATTTGCTATTAATTCAGCCCAAATGCTGCTGTTGGGCACTAGTAATGCTGAGCCGAGGTGGCGCAGTGGTTAGAGTGCAGCACTGCAGGCTACTTCAGCTGACTGCTAGCTGCAGTTCGGCTGTTCAAATCTCACCATCTCAAGGTTGACTCAGCCTTCTATCCTTCTGAGGTGGGTAAAATGAGGACCCAGATTGTTGGGGGCAATATGCTAACTCTGTAAACCGCTTAGAGAGGGCTGCAAAGCACTGTGAAGCGGTATATAAGTCTAAGTGCTATTGCTATTGCTATTCTCAGATCCCATTATGCAGACTGTCTATATCAAAACCGAGAAATCAAGTGCAGTCTAAGTGGAAGGAGATATTCTATAATAATGGCTTTGCATCCTACCGCATTTTGCAGACTTACCGCAAGAAATTGTTATACCCTTTGAGTTTTGTGAAACTGCTAGTCTCATGCTGCTATTGTGATGATCAATGGAGAGAGAAAAAAGGGGGAAATATTGATTTAGTTTGCAAGAAGGTATAGGTTGCCTATAAATAGTGTGTTTTTCACAGGTCTTTGATGAAATGGCTTGTCTTGCATATATGTTTGACTGGGTTATCAACCCTCATTTGCACAGATGTGAGCTGATATTTATGTACTGGGGTGTGTGTGTGAAAAATACAGGTAATCCTTGACTTACAACCTTTTACAATGGTACTGAAAAAAACGGACTTATGACACACTTATGACCATTGCAGCATCCCTATGTTCACATGATCATAATTTGGCAACTGGCTCATATTTATGACAGCTGCCGTGTCCTGAGGTCATGTGATCCCCTTTTGCAACCGTCTGACAAGCAAAGTCAACGGGGGAGCCAGATTCACTTTAATACTTGTGTTCCTAACTTAACAAACTGCAGTGATTCACATAACAATTGTGGCAAGAAAGGTCATAAAATGGGACAAAACTCACGTAACAATTGTGTCACTTAACACAGAAATTTGGGGGCTCAATTGTGGTTGTAAATTGAGGACTATCTGTATCTCCATTCCTTGGGACCCCCAGTCCTGATGATGTAACCAGGTCTTGAAGGGACTTCCAAAACCTCAAAAAGAATGGAACTAATCTATTTTTGGATGGAAGAATGTCCCATAAGGCGGACACCAGAGCAGAAAAGGCACGTTTCCTCTGTCACCCAAAATGATAGGAGGTCTGTCGTCCACCTCCAAAATTTTCACCAATATAGGAACTTAAAATGTTCATGCTTAATTTACTGTTTCTAGGGTACACATGTATGTCAGTATCTCTCTATGTGAGAAAGACCTTTCATGGATCTTCAGCCCTCCAAAGGCATTTCATACAATTTTTCAGTAGAAGTAAAAATGACTTTCTATCTATTGGTCCAAGTGTCAAGGAACTGCAGCAGATGAAAATAGAAATAGAAATAACAGAGTTGGAAGGGACCTTGGAGTCCAACCCCTTGCTTAGGCAGGAAACCCTACACCACTTCAGACAAATGGTTATCCAACATCTTCTTAAAAACTTCCAGTGTTGGAGCATTCACAACTTCTGGAGGCAAGTTGTTCCACTGATTAATTGTTCTCACTGTCAGGAAATTTCTCCTTAGTTCTAAGTTGCTTCTCTCCTTGATTAGTTTCCACTCATTGCTTCTTGTTCTACCCTCAGGAGCTTTGGAGAATAGCTTGACTCTCTCTTCTTTGTGGCAACCCCTGAGATATTGGAACACTGCGTATTCCAAGTGTGGTCTTACCAAGGCATTATAAAGTGATATTAACACTTCACGTGATCTTGATTCTATCCCTCTGTTTATGCAGCCTAAAACTGTGTTGGCTTTTTTGGCAGCTGCTGCACACTGCTGGCTCATATTTAAATGGTTGTCCACTAGGACTCCAAGATCCCTCTCACAGTTACTACTGTTGAGCAAGGTACCACATATACTGTACCTGTGCATTTTGTTTTTCTTGCCTAAATGTAGAACCTTACTTTTTTCACCATTGAATTTCAAGTCCAAACAGGTTTGGATATAAACCAAGGAGTGGAAGACTGTTTATGGAGACATCTGAGATAAAGGCAGGTTTCCTTTTTCAGCAGCTCTTAGAAGTTCAGCCAGATCGATGATGTGTTCACATCCACCTGGGTGCATGAAATGCCCTTTGCCCTTAGAATAAGATTTTTTTCTTTAAATAAAATCACATGACAGAGGACCAGATGGATAAAAACATCCCCATCTGAATGTGAAATGAACAAAAAACATTCCAAACTGGAAAGAAGCAGCAGCTAGGGAAATATAATTAATTTTGCTTGGATCTGTCTTAAAAAGCATCGCTTAAGTATTATCAATTTGGAGAGCCCAATAAAAAATTGGCAGTCAGCCCTGAAAGATGTGAGGGAAAAAAAAAATGGCACGGACTTCATAATGCCTTAAAGAGCATCCATTCTCCTTGCTCTGTATTCACGGTAGGTCAATTTAAGATGCATTTTTTGGAGAAATGGCCTTTAATTGGAAAAGCGGCATCTTCATTCCCCTCACGCAGTGGATTTGTCATTCCTTCCAACTGTGCTGTTAGTTTTGCAAATTAAATACAGTCAGACCTGCTTAATCCATGTCTCATTTAGCCATATGCCTGAGTGACCACAACTCTATGTGGTAAACAACGCACGCCCGTTCCTTGTTCACAAAGAGCACCAAATTAAACAAGCATGACTTTTACAGCAATTTCTATTGAACAGAGACAGAATGAATGAAATTGGTGGCTTCCATGATAACATACTGGAATAACAAAGGAATGTTAAAGCAGATTGAAGATGAAATTGTCTCATTTTGGCCTCATCCTCTGACAAGAGGGATGAACGGTTTCCAAAGCCTTTTCCTCTTTTTTCTTTATTCAAAATTCCAGATATCATTCCAGCTGTCAAAACTGCTTAGGAGATGACCAAGCCAGAAGGGAGTGGATGGGAGGGAGGAAACACACAATAAGGATAATAAGGGAAATGATATTTCTACCAATGAGGAACCTGGTTTTTCTCTTTTGTTAATCGTTAATTTAAAAAGTCTATCTAATCAGGAACTTGGAGCCAGGGATTAAGGATGGGTGAGAATTTTACTGGATTTTTCTGGATTAGATTGTATTAATTTCTATGTCAACATGACAGGAAGATTTGATATTGAAATATGGGAGGAAAGGGGGGGGGAAGACAGATTTATCTGCGGCTGCCTTGGAAACTGCCCTTCTCTTCTGAAGGCTGAGATTGCACTCCTGTATTTCAAAGTAAATTGCTTTTATCTCAGTGTAACATTGCACTGCTTATTTTAGGGCATATCTGCACTGCCAGGATACCCCTTTGTGAGTAGAACAGTCTCTAGAAGGATGAAATGGTTTTTATTATCTTCTGCTCACCTTCAGATCACTGAAAATGAAACATGCACCTAAGTTTACGTGCTCTGAGGTAATCGTTTTTTCAACTTGCACCGGCTTAAACATTGTGCCCTGGTTGCTTGATGCAGTGTGCTTTCTTCTAAGTAAAAACTCAGCACTGGTGGGACCATACATGGACTACTGCATCCAATTCTGGTCACCACGATAGAAGTTGTTGAGACCCTAGAAAGAGTGCAGAGAAAGCAACAAAGATGATAAAGGGTCTGGAAGCTAAACCATATGATGAATGACTGAGGGAACTGGGTACGTCTAATCTAACAAAAAGAAGGAACTAGCAGTGACATGATAGCAGCGTGCCAGTACTTTTATTTTTATTTATTTATTTATTTATTTGTTTGTTTGTTTGTTTGTTTGTTTGTTTGTTTGTTTGTCAAGTGTATATATGATTACGAACAAAGTATAAACAGAGTATAAACATGTTTGTGACTATATAAGTACAAGCATGGTTATGAGTACAAGAAATTTTACAAATATATGGGTACATTAGGACAGGGACGGTAGGCACGATGGTGCGCTTATGCACGCCCCTTACAGACCTCTTAGGAATGGAGTGAGGTCAACGGTGGACAGTCTAAGGTTAAAGTTGTGGGGGTTTGGGGAAGAAACTACAGAGTAGGGTAATGTATTCCAGGCATTGACCACTCTGTTGCTGAAGTCGAATTTTTTGCAATCTAGTTTGGATCGGTTTACGTTAAGTTTGTATCTATTGTGTGCTCGTGTGTTGTTGCGGTTGAAGCTGAAGTAGTCATTGACAGGTAGGACATTGTAGCAGATAATTTTGTGTGCTACACTTAGGTCAGATCGACTTAGGGACTTGAGGGGCTGTCAAAGAGAAGAGGGGATTGACCTATTCTCCAAAGCTTCTGAGGGCAGGACAAGAAATAACAGGTGGAAGCTTGTTAAAGAGGGATCCAACCTAGAAGTAAGGAGAAATTTCCTGATGGTGAGAGCAATTAATCAGTGGAAAAGCTTACCTCTGGAAGTTGGGGGTGCTCCATCACTGAAGGTTTTCAAGAAGAAATTGGACGGTTATTTGTTCAGAATGGTATAGGGTCTTCTGCTTGGCTAGGGGGTTCGACTGGAAGACCTGCAAGGTCCCTTCCAACTTTATTCTTCTGTGTCCTAGGCAGAAACAGCCACATGTTAATTGTGAAATATGGAAATCAGCAGCTTCTTAGCCATAATCATTCCACAATGGTGTGTGTGTGTGTGTTTGTGCGTGGATTGAGATGCTTACAAATGAACCAAAGTTTGTGTGTATGTTGGGGCGCTTGCAATTGACAACATGCCTCAGTTTCTTCCTGACCTACATGCTGCATGCACAAATGCTGGGGAAATAAATCCACTGGAGGTATGGAATTAGAAGTAGATCCAGCAAAGTCAGTTTGCTTCCAATTTTGAATGGTCTACCAATGAAGAATGTGTCAAAACTGTTTCAACTCAACTAACCCTGTCATTTGGATGAGGTCAGAATAATGTTAGATCCTTCAGGGCTGCAATTTACATTGTGTTTTACTATTTCCCAGTGAAGGGGTCTAGTGAAGATTTTTTATAACATCTCCAGTAATACTGTTAGGAAGTATTTGGAGTCTTCACACATGTAGAAAAAATTGCAAGATTATAACTTTTATTGTTTTTTCCCCCCTGAACTAAACACTTTAAATGATTTCTTTAAAGGATTTCTACATTTATATAAACTCAATTCAAAGTCTAGTTGACCTGACTGGGTTTGAATTCCAGAAGACCTGAAGAGAAAACACAGTAACTTGTGCTGTGTGATGGTTGTGAAGTATAGCAATAGCCCTTATATACCACTTCATAGTGCTTTATAGCACTCACTAAGCAGTTTAAAGAGTCAGCATATTGTCCCCAACAATCTGGGTCCTCATTTACTGACCTTGGAAGGATGGAAGGCTGAGTCAATCTTGAGCTGGTCAGGATTGAACTCCTGCTGTGGACAGAGTTTGCCTACAATCCTGCATTCTAACCACTGTGCCCCCAAACTGCTTCTCCAACCATTTTTATATTTTCTGATAAGATTTGGCCAATTCTACTTTTATATTTTTCTCATGCCTTTATTTTTCTACTTGAATGCCTTATGTAATTGACTTGGGAACCATGACTTGTTCTGAATCCCGTCTCATGTTAAGTTCTTTTATAAATAATCATTTTTGTATTTTTGCAGCGTAAACTGAAATATTCTAGAACAAACTTTTCTCACTCTAGAAAGGTGCTTTCTCTCTCTCTCACACACACACCACCTTATATGTTAACTACACAATAACACTGATAATAATATGGTGATACCATTGATTTCAAGCTCATCTATAGGGACAGCAGCATCTGGATAGAACTGGACCACTTCCAGTTTTTAAGGGAAGACTCCTTCCATAGTAAAAAATAAATAAAACAGAAATACATAGAAACAAAGGAATGCACACAAATACCTATATAAAATCTAAAAGGGTTATAATTTGAACACATTTCTTTTTTAAAAGTCGCAAGCACTGTATCTAAATTTGAAGCCTATCTGAACTTGAAGCTGCCAAAATTGTCTTCCTGATTAACTTCTCATTGACTATTAGGCTTGTTTGTTTGTTTATTTATTTATTTGCTTCAATTCAGGTGCTACCCAACACCACCTGATTCCGAGCAGCTCACAGTACAAATCAACAAAAAAACCCAATACAAATCAAAAGGGGATGGGATCTGATCACTCTTTACGACATAGCGACAAATGAACAAAAGCACAACCAACAAGGGGTCCCATCCATCTCATCCCGAGGTTTGGGGAAAGAAACCAGATCTTATTTATTCATTGAATTTATATGTCACCCATCTCACCCTGAAAAGTAACTTATGGAAAGCCAGCAAGGTGGGACTCATATGGATTTTGCTTCTATGTTCAATTGGTTCCTTCCTAGGAGAGAAAGACACGCATGGGTCTTTGTCTGTTTGATTGGCATTCTTCAGCATCTAGAAAGCTCTAGGTCTTTCCTATACTGTACTTTTGAGTCTAGAACAAGTGCAGTCTATTATTTGTTGATTGAGCTCAATTTTTAAGTTCCCTGGCTTTCTGGAGTGCTACTTCTGGTAATGCAATGCAGTCATCTGAAGGAGTAGGACTGATTTGTTTGCACCCATTTTTCTTAGAGGGAGGAGGGTATTGAAGGTAGAAAGAATAGAATAGAATAGAATAGAGTAGAGTAGAGTAGAGTAGAGTAGAGTAGAGTAGAGTAGAGTAGAGTAGAATAGAATAGAATAGAATAGAATAGAATTTTTTATTGGCCAAGTGTGATTGGACACACAAGGAATTTGTCTTGGTGCATATGCTCTCAGTGTACATAAAAGAAAAGATACGTTCGTCAAGAATCATAAGGTACAACAATTAATGATAGTCCGGGTACAAATAAGCAATCAAATCATGTTAGGAACCAGTCAATGTAAATCGTAAGGATACAAGCAACAAAGTTACAGTCATACAGTCATTAGTGGGAGGAGATGGGTGATGGGAACGATGAGAAGATTAATAGTAGTGCAGACTTAGTAAATAGTTTGACAGTGTTGAGGGGATTATTGGTTTAGCAGAGTGATGGCGTTCGGGGAAAAACTGTTCTTGTGTCTAGTTGTCTTGGTGTGCAGTGCTCTATAGCGTCGTTTTGAGGG
>QLTV01001159.1:1958743-1971654 GCA_003457575.1 Thermophis baileyi | reverse complement strand
ACAGCAAAACACCAGACAGTTATAGAGGTGCAGATGACAGACTCAATCATTCCTCTGTAGAACTGTATCAGCAGCGCCATGGGCAGTTTGAGCTTTCTGAGTTGGCGCAGAAAGAACATTCTTTGTTGTGCTTTTTTGATAACGTTTTTGATGTTAGGTGTCCTAACATCAAACATGTTAGGGAAGCAAGAAACCTCTGGGAGACAAACTGCTCCCATTTTCACCCCCCAAACCTGCTTAAAACAGCCAAAATAATCGTCTATGAAGATTCTCAATCATCCAGGTTATGGTTGTCCCAATGGTGCTTTTTCCAAAAGGCAAGTGGACTTTCTTGATTTGTTTTTCTTTGAAAACATTTCACTTCTCATCCAAGAAGCTTCTTCAGAACTGAAGAACTGGATGAGAAACGAAACATTTTCCAAGAAAAAAAAAAACAACACACACACAAGAAAGGCCAGTTGCTTTTTAGAAAATCATCTTTGGAACAGCCAAAACAATCCCACTCAAATTTGGCAGCAATTCTACATTTTGGCACCACAACTGATATTTAGGTTCTTTGGAAGTGGTTTAAAGCAGTGGTGGGATTCAGCCAGTTCGCACCATGTCGGGAGAACCGGTTGTTAACTTTCTGAGCAGTTTGGTGAACTGCTTGTTGGAAGAAATCATTAGGGCAGAGAACCGGTTGTTAAATTACTTGAATCCCACCACTGGTTTAAAGGTGGGAATAAGATTGGGTGGCCTTTTAAAAACTTTCTACTTCCATTTGCTCAATTATTATTATTTTTTTTTTGGGGGGGGGGAAGTACAATATTGCCCCAAATTGGCCATTTTGTTCCTGAATTTTGTTGGTGTGTTCTTGTGCTAGAGGATTAAAAATGGAATTCTGGCAAATCATGGAAAAATCATTAAGGGTCTAGAGCAGAGCTTCTCAACCTTGGCTCTTTGAAGATGGGTGGACTTCAACTCCCAGAATTCCCCAGCCAGCAGTCCATGCATCTTCAAAGGGCTAGAGTTCGGAAACACTGCTCTATAGAAACTGCTCACATTTTGCAAGGGCAACTAAGAACCAAAGAAAGAAAGAGTCGGAAGAAACTTTACATGATAGAAGAATATAAATATATTTCTTGCTTACTAACATACCCAGATCAAAGGAAGCTCTATTTCCCGTGGCAATCCCGGTCATACTTCTGTTTGAACAATACAAGTTAGGTTTACAAATATCAAACTACATTATAACTAAAAAAAAAGGCAAATTTCTATCCTTCAGCACTTCACCCTGGGAAGCCATATTTAGAAAAGAAACCACAGAGCGGTGGGGGAAAAAAAAGGTGAAAGTGGAGAACTAAAGCAAATTGAGTTTACAGGAAGTTGGGCTGGAAAGAGAAAAAGAAAATTGAATGACAGCATGTGTTGTCGCCGTGAGAATTTTAAAAGTGACGGACTGCTTAGAAATCTAGGAAGCTGGGAAGGTGTGAAAGTATTTGGCGCAGACACACAAGGAGCAAAGCAGAGTGTAAATAGAATATGTTTGGTCCATAGGAACTATGTGATGGGTTGCAGAGAACGGTTGCTACAATTGGGCATATTAGCAGAATATTGAAAAATGCATGCAAACTCAACTAGCTTATTAACTTGGACACGTTATAGTGGGCAGGCAAAGTACAGATAGTCCTTGACATACAACAGTTCGTTTAGTTACCGTTCGAAGTTACAATGGCACTGAAAAAAGTGACTTTTTTAAAAAAATATGTTTTATTAGTACATTTTTCTTAATAAACATAAAAAACTCAATCTCTATCTGAACAGCGTGTTGTCTGGGTACAATTAATTTTGAATAGAAAAACAAGAATAATCATAATAGTAATCACAGTATACATATCAATAATAATCAGATAGTAATGGTACGATTAGCTTATCCATACTAAAAAAAATTCAGTGTGTAATCAATTATCCTTTTAACCTTTTTAGTTTCTAACCTCTGTTTCTGTTAGTTAGCCATTGGTAAAACCAATAAAGGATGCCAAAAAGTATTCTGTTTCTTCCTTTTCTTTTCTTTTAAGTGTTAATCTATCCATCTCTGCACATTCTAATATTTTTTATAACACTTTCATATGCGGGGATCTCTTCATTTTCCATTGTTGTGCAAACACAATTCTTGCTGCTGTTAACACATGTAAAATTAGATATGTATTTCCTTTATTATACTGTTCTGGTAAGATACCTAACAAAAATATTTCTGGTTTAAAATCTGTATGTTGCTTTATCATTCTTTCTAACCATGTATGTATTTTGGTCCAGTATTTTCTTGCCTTTGGACATGTCCACCACATATGATAGTACGAATCTGGTATCTGATTACATTTCCAACATTTAGCTGACATATTTTCAAACATCTTTGCTAGTCTCGCTGGTGGTAAGTGCCACCTATAAAACATTTTATATAGATTTTCCTTATAGGCTGTTGACATTGTTAATTTGCAATTTCTATCCCACAATTTCTACCATTTATCTAACTATTGAATAACCAAAATTTTTGGCGCATGTTATCATTGTTTCTTTCACTTGTTCTTCTTCCATTTTGAATGGAAGGTGGCGCAGTGGTTAGAGTGCAGTACTGCAGGCTACTTCAGCTGACTGCTAGCTGTAGTTCAGCAGTTCAAATCTCACCGGCTCAAGGTTGACTCAGCCTTCCATCCTTCCGAGGTGGGTAAAATGAGGACCCAGATTGTTGGGGGCAATATGCTGACTCTGTGAACCGCTTAGAGAGGGCTGTAAAGCACTGTAAAGCGGTATATAAGTCTAAGTGCTATTGCTATTGCTATTGATATTCAATAAATAGTTATACATTTTTTTATTAGTTTTTCATCTGCCCCTAAAAAAAGTGACTTATGAACACTTTACACACTTATGACCATTGCAGCATCCCCATAGTCATGTGATCAAAATTCAGATGTCTCATATTTATGACCGTTGGGGTGTCCCGGGGTCATGTGATCACCTTTTGCATCCTTCTGACAAGCAAAAGCAATGGGGAAGCCAGATTCACTTAACAATCGTGTTACGAACTTAACAACTGCAGTGATTCACTTAACAACTGTGACAAGAAAGCTTGTAAAATGGGGCAAAACTCACATAACCAATGTCTCACTTAACAACAGAAATTTTGGTCTCGATTGTGGTCATAAGTTGAGGACTTCCTGTATAAACAAAGCACAAACCATCCATAGAACCAATGCCTGATTCTTCCCATTTAAAATTCATTTAATAATCCTGCTTCGATGCATATACTACCAGTTGCTAGGCCTAATTAAACACCATCTCTCTGGGATTTAGCTGAAGGCAAATTCTCAAGACCTTTATTCATTTTTTTGTTCCAACCCAGAAGTGACTCGGGTCATTGGAAGACGCTCTTTTATTTCATCTCCTTCACATTCTGTTTCAATTGAACAACATGAATTCACAATGAAAGCAAAGAAATAGAAATAGTTACATTGTGTGTCTCAAAGCTGAGAGACAAGGAAACGGATGTAATAGCTATGAATGAAGGTGGCATGACCTTATGGAGTGGAACTGGTGAATACATGCAGGGAAGGGAAGTCATGGGTTTAATTATGAATGAAAGAGCTAAAATGTAAATCAGACTGTATGAATTGCAGTGATTCAGAGGTTTGTGATTTACATGAAAGTAGGAATCTTACAAGTTATGTTGCATGTCACATTTCAATCTACAGCAATAACGGAAGACTTGGAGATGTGTTTGGGGAAAACGGTGCAACTGAAATAAGATCCAGGAGGAAAAAATTGTTGTTGCTGTTGTGTGACATAAATGGTTTGCTGGTAACTAGTTGAGAGTATAGAAAAATGATAGAACCACATGGAGAAATATTTATAAATGAGCATGGTTATGGCTATTTGATTACAAAAAGATCTATTACAACTAAATGCTTTAAGTGTATGTGTGATCATATTTACACAAGGGAAAGGAGTTAATACAAAACTGAAAAGCTGAGTAATCTGTTCAATCTATGATGAAAGATTGAGAAAACCAATAAAGGATGCCAGAAAGATAAGTTCTGAGGGTGGAATTGACCATTTCTACACATTGTCAAGAGAGGGTCTTTGAGAAAAGTGGATGTAAAAAGCAAAATAGGAAATGAAAGAAGTGTGAGTAGAATGATCACAGAAAGAGAAAGAGGAATTCTGTCTGAAAAAGAACAGAACAGAACAGAACAGAACAGAACAGAATAGCAGAGCTGGAAGTGCCAACCCCCTGCTCAAGCAGGAGACTCTATACCATTTGAGAGAAATGGCTGTCCAGTCTCTTCTTGAAAGCCTTCCTTCCTTCCTTCCTTCCTTACTTCCTTCCTTCCTTCCTTCCTTCCTTCCTTCCTTCTTTCTTTCTTTCTTTCTTTCTTTCTTTCTTTCTTTCTTTCTTTCTTTCTTTCTTTCTTTCTTTCTTTCTTTCTTTCTCCTTCCTTCCTTTCCTTCCTTCCTTCCTTCCTTCCTTCCTTCCTTCCTTCCTTCCTTCCTTCCTTTCTTTCTTTCTTTCTTTCTTTCTTTCTTTCTTTCTTTCTTTCTTTCTTTCTTTCTTTCTTTCTTTCAAAAGAATTTGTGGAAGCTGCTTGGGACAAAGGGGGAAGAAATATGTTGCAGAGAAGCACAAAAGGATGCAGAGTTATAGTATGAAAATATGAAAAGGATATTTGATAGAATGATGAAGTGAAAGAGGCTGTGGATGAAGGGAAAAAGCATATTCAGGTAGCCCTTGACACCCAATTGCAACGGAGCCTGTCATTATGGTCATATGTTGTGATGGTCATAGCCTTTGTTGTGGCCATCTTTAAGTGAATGTGGTGGTCATAAAATGAATGCTACAGTCATTAAAGAAATGCCATTGATGTCAATCAAATGCATTGCTTGCCATGGCATGGTTTGCTGGCAGGCTGCCACTTAGTGACCTGTCATAAGTTGGGGACTACCTGTAAAAATGATTTCTGGAGATAATGAGAATGAGAGAAAGACATTGTATGCTTATATAAAGAAAAGCATTCTCTCTGTAGCCAAAGAGATCAGAGAAGAGTTAAGATTAAATAGTAAAGATTAGTAAAGTAAAGGCAGAAAAATGTACAATTAATTAATTAATTAAATTGGTCTATTACCCATCTCATTCTGAAAAGGGAATAATTTTGATGCAGTTTAAATAATTTTGTTTTGCCCGGGAAACTTTAGTGTAGGTGTATGTGGGAGTCCGTCTGTGTGTGTGTGTGTGTGTGTGTGTGTGTGTGTGTGTGTGTGATCAAAAGGATACAAGAGGTGACCATGAGTAAAATTAGAGAACTGCAGGACAAGAGTATGTTCAGGAAGAAGTTGTGATTGAATGGAGCAGGTTAGATTCAAAAAGAAAAATAAGAAGGTAAAGAAAAAAAAAAGCAATATGTTATGTTTTTTATATTTGCTGTAAGCCGCCCAGAGTCCTTTGGGAGTTGGGCGGCATAGAAATGCAAATAAATAAATAATAAATAAATAAATATACTGTATGAAGCAACGTATTATTATTTAGCTAAAAGATGTTTTTATTTATTTAGTTTTATTTTTCCATTTACTTTTTCTTATCTCAGGCTGTTAACTTCTTTTAACTTCTCTTAATATTTTATTCCTTTTCTGTCTTCTGCATAAAAATGATCTCAAATTGATCATTATAAAGGAACAGACAGATTTACATGTATACTTTTCACATGTGTGCTTTTGATAATTGATAGCTATCAATTTGAGATAATTAAAAAATATATCAACTGATAATTATCTCAAAAGGGAAAAGCATACATGGAAATCTTTCTGTTTATCTTTAAATTTAATTTTAAGTTGAATGAAATTTAATTAATGTTTTAAAGCTATTCATTCCTTTCCGAAGCTGAAGAACAATCGGCATGATAAGTATAATAAATGCACGCGTGCCCACAAAGTATATATTAAACTATGGTGTTAAGTGGCTGAAATGTTGATGGTTATCTTGGATACGGGGAAAATATAATCTTTCTATCATCCTCAGGGTCATTCATGGAAAGCGAGAGGTGGGCATGGGTAGAAAGATGAAGGCGGCAAAAATGTCTTCTTTAACATGATGTATCGTTAAATTATGAAATTCGCTTCCAGAAGATATGGTGATGTGTTGGGACCATTAGTTTAATTGATTTTTAAAGAGAACTAGACAAATGCACGGAAGATAAAGCTGCCAAGGTTTATTAGCCCCTGATGGCTATGAAAGAACAAAACGGAAGAGAGAGCTATTGCTTTCTAGACTCCTTTACAAACTTCCTGATGCAAATATATGGATAATATTTATTTATTTAGTTAGTTTATTTGTTGTACCACAATGTCATCCAGAGGGAAATACTATATATCTCTGGTCTAACTCAGCGGGGCTTTTTAAGGTTCTAAATCTCCTATTTTATTTCCCACATCCATACAAAGACTGTGGATAAGTTTATATAATTTATCTGTTTCTTGCTTCCATGGATCATACATTATCTAGAATAGAAAGAATAGAATAACAGAGTTGGAAGGGACCTTGGAGGTCTTCTAGTCCAAATCTCTGCTCAAGCAGGAGACCCTATAACATTTTAGATCAATGGTTGTCCATTCCCTTCTTAAAAGCCTTCAGTGTTGGAGCACCCACAACTTCTGAAGGCAAGTTGCTCCACTGGTTGATTGTTCTTACTATCAGGAAGTTTTTCCTTAGCTCTAGGTTGCGCCTCTCTTTGTTCAGTTTCCTATATGACTATCTAACTATATGAGGTTTGATATCTTGCTGAGCTAGACATATTGAAGGGATGTCCTCTGTCATTCTTCCTTTTCTAAACATTTAGAACAGGTTTGAGACACATGAGGGAGGAGCAAATTTTATTGTTGAGGAAAGTCAAGCTTGTCCTATCTATTGTTTCACAAACTTGATAATAGCCCTGACTTTCAAGATGAGTCAAAAAAAGAAAAAGGGAAAAGGGAAGGGAGAGAAAAGAAGAGATGCTCTACTCTTAATTCCCTGATCATAGCAATAGCAATAGCACTTAGACTTATATACCGCTTTACAGTGCTTTACAGCCCTCTCTAAGCGGTTCCCAGAGTCAGCCTATTGCCCCCAACAATCTGGGTCCTCATTTTACCCACCTCGGAAGGATGGAAGGCTGAGTCAACCTTGAGCCGGTGAGATTTGAACCGCCGAACTGCAGCTAGCAGTCAGCTGAAGTAGCCTGCAGTGCTGCACTCTAACCACTGCGCCACCTCGGCTCTTACCTCTACTGATCATCAGTAAAGGTAAAGTCTCTCTCTCTCTCCCAAGGAGCTCAAATACTGGAGATGTTGTGGTCATGATCCAAAAATTTAAGAATATAAGTCTTTAAAGAGGAGAAGAACTCTGCTGAAGTATGTAATTGGCCCATCTTCTTCACAAGAGAAGATGCTTCAACCATTCCCTAACAATGGTCAAGGGAACTTCACTGCTACAAGACCAAAGTCTGGAACAGTGACTGCTTCCTGCTTTTTCTGCTCTCACTCCCTGGTTACTTCATGAAGGAGTTAGTCAAGAGAGATTGCTTTACCTGAATCTCTCTTGAACATATTCTCCAAAGCACCTGAAGGCAGAACAAGAAGGAATGGATGAAAACTAATCAACCTAGAACCAATGAGAAATTTCATGACAGAACAATTAATCAGTGGAACGACTTGCCTCCAGAGGTTGTGGGTGCTCCAAAACAGGAGGTTTATAAGAAGAGATTAGACAAAGATTTGTATGAAATGGGTTTCCTGCTTGAGCAGGTGGTTGGATTAGAAGACCTCCAAGGCAGTTGTGGGATTCAATTTTTTTTTACTACCGGCAGTTGTGGGCATGGCATGGCTTGGTGGGCATGGCTTGGTGGGTGTGGCAGGGGAAGGATACTGCAAAATCTCCATTCCCTCCCCACTCCAGGGGAAGGTTACTGCAAAATCCCCATTTCCTCCCAATCAGCTGAGACTCAGGAGGCAGAGAATAGATGGGGGCAGGGCCAGTCAGAGGTGGTATTTACCGGTTCTCTGAACTACTCAAAATTTCCGCTACCGGTTCTCTGAACTACTCAAAATTTCTGCTACCGGTTCTCCAGAACTGGTCAGAACCTGCTGAAACCCACCTCTGCTCCAAGGTCCCTTCCAACTCTGAAGTGAAAGAAAGAAAGAAAGAAAGAAAGAAAGAAAGAAAGAAAGAAAGAAAAAGAAAGAAGAGAAAGAGAAAGAGAAAGAAGTTTTCAAGAAGAGACTGGACAACCATTTGTCTGAAATGGTATAGAGCAGTGGTTGTCAACCTGTGGGTCGCGACCCCTTTGGGGGTCGAACAACCCTTTCACAGGGGTCGCCTAAGACCATCGGAAAACACATATTTCCGATGGTCTTAGGAACCGAGACACCGCTCCTCTATCCGTCCACATACGAGTACCCAGGGACGGTGCGACGCACGGGCGGCCCTCGAATGCGCAGGCGCTGACAGAAGGGCCACGCGTGCTAGCCTGTCATCTTGGTGCCACGCCCCCTTTGTCACCTCATCGCTTCTCGCCTGGCAACGCGCATGCGTGGGGAGGGGGCAGGGCGGGGGTCGCAGCGGCGGGTCGGGGGTCGCGGCATTAGGAAGGTTGAGAACCACTGGTATAGAGTCTCCTGCTTGAGCAGGAGGTTGGACTAGTAGACCTCCAAGGTCCCTTCCAACTCTGTTAGTCTGTTATTCAGTTATATTCGCTCACTGAATGGATGCTGCTCTGTGTTGGCACATATTATTTCTCCTTCCATGTGTTCCCACTGGAATCCATTGCTAAGAAGAACAATCTCTTTCCTCTCCCTAGTCTGGATTCATCAAGGCTGCAGGGGAGACATGATAGCTGTCTTCAAGTATCTAAAGAGCTGTCATGTAGAAAATAGAGAGAATTGCTCAGAGTTGTTTCAGAAGTCAAGGCATGAAATAATGGGTTTACATTACAAGAATGTAAATTTGGTTGGACATCAGGAGAGAAAAAAAAAATCCTAATAGCAGGAGTTGCTTGGAAATGCAATAGCTTGCCTTGGGAGGTATGGACTTTTGTGGAAACATTGGACAGTGGAAATGTGTCTATTGCAAATTTGTAAAACAAGATTCCTGATGTGGGCAAGGTCCCTTCCAACCCTTATTGTTGTTCAGTCACTAAGTTGTATCCAACTGTTCGCGACCCCATGGACCACAGCATGCCAGGCCCCCTGTCCTCCACTGTCTCCGAGAGTTTGCCCAAATTAATGTTCATTGCATCAATGACACTATCTAACCATCTCATCCTCTTCTGCCCCTGTCTCCTTTTGCTTTCCATCTTTCCCAGCAACAGCATCTTTTCCAATGAGTCCTCTCTTCTCATTTGGTGGCCAAAGTATTTGAGCTTCAGTTTCAGTATCTGTCCTTCCAAAGAATAGGCAGAATTGATTTCCTTCAGGATTGACTGATTTGATCTCCTTGCAGTCCAAGGCACTCTCAAGAGTCTTCTCTAACACTTTTTAAAAATCTTAGTTGTTCTCTTTATTTTTTATCCTTGTTCCATTGGTACTAATAGGTCATTTAAATTATGGGCTTTATGTGCTGTCATATATTTCATTCTTTTTCTTGATTCACCTAGTACAACCTATCTTGACCTGGTGCCCTGCAGTTACATGGATTTCTCCAAGCCATGTAGAAAGCATCAGACTGGGGAAAGTGTTACTTGTACATTGAATTCACTAAGTTGTTTAACAAAACCTTCTCCTAAAACAGGGGTGTCAAACTCGATTTCATTGAGGGCCGTATCAGCATTGTGTTTGACCACGGGGGGCCAGGAGGGCATGGTCTGGGGGGGCATGGCCAGCTTGATGTCACTCATCGAGGCTCTGTTTTGGTCCGCGACGGCCTCCTGCAGCCCTCTGCCAGTGAAAACGGAGCATCCCCGAGCTCCATTTTCACTAGCAGAGGGTTGCAGGAGGCCGTCGCGGACCAAAACGGAGCCCAGGAGGGCTGCATGCAACCCTCCCAAGCTCCCTTTTCACTAGCAGAGGCACCACGGGCCGGTCTTTCACTGTTTCCAGGGCAGGCCCGCGGGCCACATCTAAGCACCCCGGGCCGGATCTGACCCCCGGGCCTTGAGTTTGACACCCCTACCCTAAGATATTAATTGAGGAGACGGATGCAAATAATTTCTCAAAGCTTCTTGAGATACCTCATAACTAGTGGCTATTGCAGTGTCCACTCCTTTTTTTCTATTTTGCATACGTAAAAACAAAATATCTACTTGGGCACCATTTTTCATCCCCCATAATATCCAAGTTTTAAGAAAAATGCTTCTTCTGACTGTTTTATCATTAAGTGTTGTACCTTATGATTCTTGACGAACTTATCTTTTCTTTTATGTGAGAGCAAATGCACCAAGACAAATTCCTTGTGTGTCCAATCACACTTGGCCAATAAAAAATTCTATTCTATTCTATTCTATTCTATTCTATTCTATTCTATTCTATTCTATTCTATTCTATTCTATTCTATTCTATTCTATTCTATTCTATTCTATTCTATTCTATTCTATTCTATTCTATTCTATTCTATTCTATTCTAATTTTAAGAAAAGCCCTTGGGATGATCTTTCTTTTTCTAAAGCATGAGTTGGCAACCTATGTGTCCCCAATCCCATTTTTATGGTGCCTAAGCATTCACAAAACACAGCATTGGTATCTATGCAAGCCTACCAATTTAGCAATGCGAGTCCCCTTCCCTTTTTTTCAGTCCTCAAAAGGTACAAAATTCAGCTGCTCAGCGGCTTTAAAACACCAGTCTCCAAAATACACAAACACACATACAAAACGCTTTGGTGATGATAAGAGGCCAAAAAACATTGAAACTTAAATGTGGTTCATGACAGCTAAACAATTAATATAATAGTCTTTTTGGTAGAGAAATGAGGAAATAGGGGACAAATATTCTACAGTAGTTTGACTTAGCTTCATCAGAAATTAGTGGCAGACTACAATATTTTAATCTATCTTCTTTATGTGGGCATGCAGAATTTATTTATATATTTCCCACCTTTGTTATTTTTACAAATAACTCAAGGCAGTGAACATATCCAACACACCATCCTCCTATTTTCCCACAAGAACAATCCTGCGTAGTGAGTTGGGCTGAGAGAGAAAGAGAGAGTGACTGACCCAAAGTCATCCATCTGGCTTTCATGCCTACTGCCTAAGTCAGGACTAGAACTCACTGCCTCCAAGGGATTGCCCCCAAATCACCCAGCTGACTTTCATGGCTAAGGTGGGACTAGAACTCACAGTCTCCTGATTTCTAGCCTGGTGCCTTGATAATTAGATAAGCATCAAGAACAGTTGCTGGAATTGTGTATGTCTAGTTTAATGAAAAGAAGGACTTGGGGTGACATGATAGTAGTGTTCTAATATCTCAGGGGTTGCCACAAAGAACAGGGAGCCAAGCTATTCTCCAAAGCACCTGAAGGCAGGACAAGAAGCAATGGATGGAAACTAATCAAGGGAAGAAGCAACCTAGAACTAAGGAGAAATTTCTTGACAGTTAGAACAATTAACCAGTCAAATGGCTTGCGTCCAGAAGTTGAGGGTGCTCCAACATTGGAGGTTTTTAAGAAAAGATTGGACAACCATTTGTCTGAAATGGTATAGAGCAGCAGTTCTCAACCTGTGGGTCACGACCCCTTTGGGGGTCGAACGACCCTTTCACAGGGGTCGCCTAAGACCATTGGAAAACACATATTTCCGATGGTCTTAGGAACTGAGACACCGCTAGGCACTAAATTGTAAGCCACGATCTGCCCAGCCTCACAGATTTGTTCCTCTACTACAGCGGTTCTCAACCTGTGGGTCACGACCCCTTTGGGGGTCGAATGACCCTTTCACAGGGGTCGCCTAAGACCATCGGAAAACACATATTTCTGATGGTCTTAGGAACCGAGACACCGCTAGGCCCTAAATTGTAAGCCGCGATCTGCCCAGCCTCGCAGATTCATTCCTCTACTAGGAAGGGGAGGGGCTTCCCTGAAGCATGAAGCATCAGTCCGGCTCCTCTGCAGTCGCGGGGAGGGCGGGAGGGGGTGAGCGAGGGGCTTGGCTCCCTTCCCGTCCCTTCGGAGGAAGGATGGCTGCTTTGGAGGAAGGCAGGAGGTGGTGGGGCCCAGGTGGGCTCAGGGCTCTCGGGGGCTGGCCCCACCCGGGCAGGTGCTGACGTAGGTCCCATGGCTGCTGAGCCAATGAGGGCTCCAGGCTTCCCACGTGGAAAGGAGCGGCGGTGGCGCGGGTGGACGGGAGACTGGAGGCAGCGGGAGGCAGGCAGGCAGGCAGGGAGCTGCGCGAAGTGGGCGGAGAAGCGGCTGGATGCGTTTCCGCTGCGGCGACCCCCGAAGGGGCAGCGAGCGAGGGAAGTGCTGGAGCGGGGCCGGGGGAGCCCGGGGGGAGCCGCTGGACTTCACCATGCCCGGCTGTTCCGGCAGGGATTGCTGAGCGCCGAAGCGCTAGAGGCTCGGACTGGTTGGCCCGAAGCGAAAGGGGGGGGGGCATTGATTCTCTTGGAAAGTGGCTGGGAGCCCCTCTTGAAATCAGGCACGCCCTCTAAATGGAGAGCTGGGGAAGGTGTGTGTGGGGGTCTCTCTGGAGGGAAGACCCCCTCCCAGCCTTTGTGGACTGGGGGGGCTTTGAAGAGGCTCCTTCAGGGGCTCCCAGAAAGCGACTGGCCGGGCTCCCCTCTCCTCTAGGTGGGCACCTGGTGGAGAGACCCGGTTGGCAGTCCAGTGGTTTGGCCTCTCTGGGGGCTCCTGGCTTCCCAACTTCTCCCTCTTCTGCCCAGAAAGCTCCGCCACAACCCCCATCCTTTCACTTCC
>QLTV01001159.1:1946955-1958583 GCA_003457575.1 Thermophis baileyi | reverse complement strand
AAAGAGGGCGAGAGGAGAGAGGAGAGAGGGAGGTGTGGAAGCTTTCTGCCTGCCCCCTCCCCTCCAGAGAATTTTCTTTTGGGTTTTGGCTAGGATAGGCAGGGAAGCCAACTGCCAAATACACACCAGGAGACCTCTTTTGGGTGGAGGGTCTTCTGGGAGGACCGTTAGGGGCCAGATCTGGCACTTGAGAGTCACCCTCTTCCTTCAAGGAGGCCCTGGCTTGGATGCTTCTAAGGGAGGTTTCCTCTTGCTTTCGATTCAGGGAATGTTAGCAGAGCAAAGGATCCCCTCAGTTTCTCCCTTTTTCCATCCCTCAACTCTGTTTTTACTCTTTCCCTCTCACTCTAGACTCTACTTGGGGACCCAGCTCTGTGATTGGCTGGAGAGGCGCGGAGGCGGGAGTTTTTACAAAGCGGCAAATTTTGATGGAGTTTGGTTTGGATTTGCGCGGTTGGGGGTCACCACAACATGAGGAACTGTATTAAAGGGTCGCGGAATTAGGAAGGTTGAGAACCACTGGTATAGAGTTTCCTACCTGAGCGTGAGGTTGGACTAGAAGGCCTCCAAGGTCCCTTCCAACTATTATTCTATTCTATTCTCTATTATTCTATTCTATTCTATTCTATTCTATTCTATTCTATTCTATTCTATTCTATTCTATTCTATTCTATTCTATTCTATTCTATTCTATTCTATTCTATTCTATTCTATTCTATTCTATTCTATTCTATTCTATTCTATTCTATTCTATTCACATAATCTTAGACATCTGAATGTTGCTAGGCTGGGGTATATTCATTGGGAAGTCTGGGCAATGAATTTCTTATATAAAAGCCCTTAGAATTGGAGATTCTACCCTTGAAATACTACCTTCATGTAAGAAGGATACAGATATGTAATCAGCAATGTTCTTCAGGAGCTATTTCAGTAAAAATAATTAAAAAGCAACACATTGTGTTTCTAATTTCTAGTGTCCCTATGAAAACAGTGGAATTTCATTTGTCATCGTCAGATTTCCTACTTAACAAATCCTCTATTAATAGGCAGTGACATAATGTTTTCTGTACACTAATGAGCATCAGAATTAAAAACACCCACAGGCCCATTTTGCTGGGAGAGAATAGCAAAGCATTATCAAAAAAGAAGCGGTCCCAAATTAGCAAACACCCAATAAGTCCTACCAGACAGAGCAGCTGCTACCAAAGACTTTGGCTTTCAAAAATAAAAATTTAAAATATTATTCTAATGTGACATCTATGATTGCAGAGCCGTGGTGGCACAGTGGTTAGAACGCAGTAGTGCAGGCTACTTCTGCTGACTTCTGGCTGCCTGCAATTTGGCAGCTCAAATCTCACCAGGCTCAAGGTTGACTCAGCCTTCCATCCTTCCGAGGTGGGTAAAATGAGGACCCAGATTGTTTTGGGGCAATAGGCTGACTCTGTAAACCGCTTAGAGAGGGCTGTAAAGCACTGTGAAGCGGTATATAAGTCTAAGTGCTATTGCTATTAGGACCCACCAAGGTTCTAGATTTCAGCCACAATTAAGGCTCAAATTTAGGCTTTGTATGATCCCTGCAGTTGTCTTGGCAATAATTTTGCAAGTGACTTCTTCTGAGGATGGAGAGAGAGTCTGGGCCAAAGTCAGAGCTAGAATTCATAGTCTTCTGGTTTGTAGCCTTGTTTCTTGACCAGTACACAAAACTAGCTCTCAGTTCAAGCCTGAAACCATTTTAATTCAGCAGAAGCCTGGATCATGAAATACATCAAATTTATGTCCACTGGAGTAGCATGCATTGTTCTTCTTTTCCAGCTGCTATTTTCACAGACAAAAAGAACAATGAGCCTTTTGTCCTCTCAGAGAGTGTGGATATCAGCGAGGTCACAAATACATAATGGGCTGCAATAAGCTAAAGAGGAATTATCAGCCATATTTTAATGGTTGGCAGAGGTTACTGAGGCTCTTGTTTTGCAGACTCAGGCAAGTAAATAACAGCAGGCGGTTTCTCAAACTGCCCAGTTATATATATATGTACCAGCCTGATGATGACGAATGAGACTTCGTCGAAACGTCGCAACCACATCTCCAACTTCACGCGGGACAAAACCTGAATAACCATAGACCTATATATGTATATGTATGTATATATGTATGTATGTATGTATGTATCGCATCCCCAAACAGCTCCTCTATGGTGAGCTGTCTCAAGGAAAGCGATCGCACGGGGGACAAAGGAAGCGATACAAAGACACGTTGAAAGCCTCCTTCAAGTCCCTGGATATCGACACCACCTCCTGGGAAACCCTGGCACAAGATCGATCGACATGGCACACGTTGATCCACCAAGGCTGCCAGACATCTGAGGACAGAAGGACAACCATAGCACAAGAGAAGCGAGCACTCCGCAAAGCCAGAGCTGCAAATGCTGCAACAATGGTGCCCACACATGTCTGCCCAACATGTGGCAGAACATTTCGTTCCTGTATAGGCCTTACCAGCCACCTGCGGACACATCGTGGACATCCCACAACCTGTTAGATGTCAAGGTCCTCTTCGAATACACACACACACACACACACACACACACAAACACACACACACACACATATATATACATATACACATACAGTATATACATATATACATATACATATGTAGTAATATATGTAGTAATGTTAAAATTATACCTAGTAATATTTTACCTGTAAATGACTTTTTCTGTTTTAATCGCAATAATACGCACACGAACAACAGCTTTAAACTCAATGTAAATCGTTCTAAACTTGACTGTAAAAAATATGATTTCGGTAATAGAGTTGTCAAAGTCTGGAATGCCCTACCTGATTCAGTTGTCTCAGCTACAAATTTTCAGTTTCAGTCACAAATTGACTTCCGTGGACCTTACTTCATACTTAAGTGGTCAGTAGAGGGGGCGTGCATAAGTGCACTAACATGCCTATCGTCCCTGTCATTGTACTTTTATTCTCTTATTCTTGTTCTCATTTTTGTTTGACAAATTCCAATAAATAAAATAAATAAATATGCATTGCTGATCGCAGAGGGAAACAGCAAGGCGATTCAAAATCTCACTTGCTGGGACTTCCTAACTTGCCAGATTAGGCTAAAATGTGTTTGGGTAGATTATATGTGCGGGACTACAAGCCCCAATATGGTTTAGTTCTTGGGGTACTGCATGTTCTATGAGAAAAATTGTTGTGTTTTGTTAGTCTCATTTGAGAGTTAAGTTCGTTGGATGGATCCAGAAACTAAGAGCCAAAGTCAGTAACTTGATCTTCTTAATAACTCCATGAACTGGCCATGAATGGGAGAATATGGTACAGTTTGGGAGATCTCAGGACAGGATGACCTTAGTAAGCTCAGTTCTTCTATGAGTCTTCTTCACTTAGTCACTATCAACATACTGCCTAATAGGATTCTTCTTCTTCTTGACCTTTTGTTGTTGTTGTTATTGTTCAGTCATTAAGTTGTGCCCAACTCTTCATGACCCCATGGACTATTGCATGTCAGCCCCTCCTGTCTTCCTCCTGTAGTTTGCCCAAATTCATGTACATTGCATTGATGACACTAACTTACCTTCTCATCCTTTGTTGTCCCCTTTTCCTTTTGCCTTCCATCTTTCCCAACATCGGGGTCTTCTCCAATGAGTCCTCTCTTCTCATTGGGTGGCCAAAGTATTTGTGCTTCAGCTTCAGTATCTGTCCTTCCAAAGAACAGTCTGGGTTGATTTTTTGGGGGTTTGGCTGACTTGATCTCCTTGCAGGTGTAAGGAACTCTCAAGAGTCTTCTCTCTTCTAGACCTTATCTGCCAATAATAGAGGTTAATGCAACTGATGATTTCTCCAGTTGGACTGACAAATGGGTGACTAGCAACAGCAAGACAAACCAAAGCCAATTGTGCCATCTTCCTTCTAGATTATGGACACCAGCAAAAATTGATAACCCCAGTCTGGATGCCATCCTAAATAATTGGCTGTAATGGAAAACAGAGATAACCTTGAAGAAAATATGTGGTGACTATTATACAGAAATACCAGCTAGGTTTTGGAAAACAGGAAGAGGTGAGCAAGAAACTCAAGATTGGTCTCTCTTGACTTTCTTGGGTATAAAAGGGAGAAAAAGGAAAACTGTCTGGATGTCAAGACTCTGTTATTGTAGCTTATGTCAGCAAAATACATCCCTTCTGTTTTCTGTCCCTGCTTAACTTGAAAGGACAACATTGGCAAAGGGAATTCTGGCATACTCCTTATTTGCTACTCTGTGTGTTTATCATCTGTATCTTTATTTCCATCCCACCTCCCCACACTGTAAATGGGTTTTTATAGGCAGTTTACTTGAAAGCAGGATACATTATCTTCAACATGGAGCCCCATAAAGCCCCATAAAGCAATCTCTTCATTTGTGTTAATAAGGAGGAAAAAAGAAAGAAGCAAAATGGAATTATGTCAGTTTAATGCAAACAGTGGTGCTAGATAGTAAAATAATAGGCAAAGAGCTTGGTTCTTTCCTGGATGATCTTTGCTGTGGCTGTAATAAATTGTTTCACGTGGCAGCTGTGGCTCCTTTAGGCTCAAGAGACTTCTAAGTCAGTTCTGATTCTTAGATGCGGTTTGGAAGGATTCATTTTCAGAATGCCTTGTTACCTAAACATGGTAATTTTACGCAGCAGAGCAGGGTGATGGGGGTGGATTATTTTCTGTTATATTGATTCAACGTAGAGCAAACGGAAGGCTCTGCGCATGCTGGCAAATACTCTCCGAATTATCACTGGGATCATTGTCCCCATGTTCTGCAGGAAAATGCAAACAAAACAACCTTTTAAAAGATGACTTGCATGTCACAAAATGCTCCTGCAAAATAACCTTTTAGTAAATTCTGATTTTTTTTCAGGGTGTTTTTTTAAAAGCAAGATCTTACACAATATCTACGACAATGCATATCCAACAGCGGGAAGGACAGAAGCTTGGTAATTATTGAATCAATATAGTAAACACAGTACAGCAATATACCACCTGCAGGTACAATACTTATTGCGATACCCCTAAGTTGGACACCACAAATCCCCAAATTAAATTGACCAGTATCTCAGGAGAAAGCTAGATCTCGTGAGATTTCACCATTCTTGAATGAAATTTTGTAAACTCTCACCCAAGAGAACTGACACCTCTTCTGTGACAATGTCCAAATTCTGGTTTTTTTAAAAAAACTCTCATAAGATTTGTGTCAGCGTTCCGAGTAACACATCCGCTAAAATCAGAACTCCAAGACAGGTAGATTTCTCAAAGAACATGTTTATTGGATACATCATATCGGCACAGGTAGTGAAAACCAACTCTAAAAGTTCCCGCGGTTTCCCCCTAGTTAAAAGAGCAAATATTTCCCTCCCCAGATATCACCGGTCACATTGTCCAATGTGAATAGCTGGCAGGGTGCTTGGTCACTCATCTCCTCCCTCAACTGCCACCTGTTGAGATGACCTTGTTCTCACAAGAAAACTTTTTGTTTTGACTATTAGCAAGCATATCTATTTTTCCCGCTCCCTTCCCCCTCTCAGAGTTTGTGGCAACTATGAGGCAGCACAAGATGGCTTCAGCCAGGTTCGCTTCAGAGTTGACAGTTTGATCATATTTTAAGATTAGGGTTGATTTCAAAAACAGGGGAGCATCGTTTCTGCAATGAAGCCAATGTGCAATGTGCAGTTTGTGCGACGAAGCCAATGTGTATTTAAAAATATCTTGCAATACTGTTACACTAAGAAACAAGGTTGGGAAAGCATGTAGTACAGTGTTTCTCAGCCTTGGAAAGTTTAAGACATGTAGACTTCAACTCCCAGAATTGGAGTTGAAGTCTAGGTGTCTTCAAGTGACCAAGCTGAAGTTGAACTCCACGTGTCTTAAACTTGCCAAGGTTGAAAAACACTGTGCTACATTCTGAAATTCTCTCTAATGCCTTTATCAGCAGTGACCAGAAGAAACTTCAGTTTTTCTTCTGTGTAAAGAAATAATGGGTTGTATCAGTGTTTGTTAGCCTGTGTACATTGAGACACTCAATCAGAATAGAGCTGGAAGGGACCTTGGAGGTCTTCTAATCCAACCCCCTGCTCAAGCAGGAGACCCTATACCATTTCAGATAGGTGGATGTCCAGTCTCTTCTTAAAAACCTCCAGTGATGAAGCACCTACAACTTCTGAAGGTAATCTGTTCCACTGGTTAAGTGTTCTCACTGTTAGGAAGTTGTTTTAATTCCAGGTTGCTTCTCTTCTCGATTAGTTTCTTGTTTTGCATTCTGTGCTTTGGAAAATAAGTTGACTCCCTCTTCTTTGTGGCAGCCCCTCAAATACTGGAATACTGCTATCATATCACCCCTAATCCTTCTTTTCTATAGACTAGCCATATCCAATTTCTGCAACCATTCTTCATATGTTTTGGTCTCCAGGCCTTTAATCATCTCAGTTGCTCTTCTTTGCACTTTTCCCAAAGTCTCAACATCTTTTTTGTAATGTGGATGCAGTATTCCAGGTGGGGTCTTACTACAAGTAAGAATATATGTACACAGGAAGCCACATGTTTTCCAGTTTGTGATACATGAATGAGAGGGAAAATAAGTTAGAATGGATCCTAGAGCAGCATCCTGAGCCAAAACATAATTGTTTCTCATCAAGCATTGTGGGATTACTTTTGAGATGTATTTTTCATTATTTTTGAACTCAGTCATTTTGGGAGTGTTCCTCCCTTCCAGAAATTTAATCCCATACTGTTCAGTTTTGGAGAATTATTCAGCTGATGGACAGGCAAAAGCAGCATGGTGTCCTAGTGGTGAAAGTGCTTACCTCCTACTGAGAAGGTTGACAGTTCGATCCTAGGTAGCAGCAGATATTTCTCTCCAAAGGCGCAAAAATATCTGCTGCGAACTCCACATAGGTGTCAGGAAGGGCATCCGGTCAGTAAATGCTCAGCTCCATCCAATTGCCCTGACTCTACTCTGAATTAAGGGACTACAGATTTGTAAAAACAAAACAAAACAAAAAACTACTGATGGACAGGCAAGCATTCTAAGACCCTTTCCATGACTTCTTTCCAACATACTGTACCATTGGGTTGAAAAATGGGATAAACATATGCTCAAATCAACCAGCACTGCAAACTTCTAAATTTCACAGAGATTTTCTGAAGATACTCTAATCTTACACCACCTCTGAATTGCAGGAGTGAAATTTTCTGACATTTAATTTATGGACAGGTAATTACGACCTCGTAGACAACCCTCACTCTGTCAAGGACCTTGGAGTACTCATCTCTAATGATCTAAGTGCCAGAGCTCACTGTAACAGCATTGCCAAAAAAGCATTAAGAGTTGTTAACCTAATCTTGCGAAGCTTCTTCTCCGGTAATATTGTATTGCAAACTAGGGCATATAAAACCTTTGCTAGACCAATTCTCAAATACAGCTCATCTGTCTGGAACCTGCACCGCATATCAGACATTAATATAATTGAGTGAGTCCAGAGATATTTCACGAGAAGAGTACTCCACTCCTCTGCTCACAACAGGATACCTTATGCCATCAGGCTTGAAATTTTGGGACTAGACAACTATCTGCTACAATGTCCTACCTGTCAATGACTACTTCAGCTTCAACCGCAATAATACACTAGCACACAATAGATACAAACTTAATGTAAACCGCTCCAAATTCGATTGCAGAAAACATGACTTCAGCAACAGAGTGGTCAATGCCTGGAATGCACTACCTGACTGTGGTTTCTTCCCCAAACCCCCATAACTTTAACCTTAGACTATCTACTGTTGACCTCACCCCATTCCTAAGAGGTCTGTAAGGGGTGTGCATAAGCGCACCAATGTGCCTACCGTCCCTGTCCTACTGTCCCCATTTATTCGTATCCATTTCCTTTATTCATAATCATGTTTATACTTATATCTGTTATCTTATACATGCTTGACAAATAAATAAACAAAAACAAACAAAAATGGATAATGCTTAGGTTTACATATCTTGCTTTGCATAAATTGTCAGACATAATATGCTTTATTTATTCATTTATGTATTTTATATGCCACCCATCTCACTAATCAGGTGTTTGTTTGTTTGATTTATTTATTTATTTATGTATTTTTTTTGCCACCCATCTCTCTATTTCTGTTTTTGTTTGTTTGTTTGTTTGTTTGTTTGTTTGTTTGTTTGTTTGTCTGTTTGTCTGTTTGTCTGTTTGTCTGTTTGTCTGTTTGTCTGTTTGTCTGTTTGTCTGTTTATTTGTTTATTTATTTATTTATTTATTTATTTATTTATTTATTTATTTATGCATGCATGCAAAATGGGAGTTGGCAGCAATTCAGGTGTAAAATGGCTTTGGAATATGTTTATGGGGGAATAAAAGCTTTACTGAATTACTTTGCCTTTATCAATTATTTTAAACCATAAGAACTGGGCTTAGTAAGAAAAAGTAGTAATCCAATTGATCCTAAAGCATAATATGGAAGAATATGCATTATGTATTCTCACAGTCACTTTTCTTTTGTTATTCACTTGGCACACTTATTACATAATACCAGGTACTAAAAGGTTCCAAGGGAGCTTTAATTCAAATAAAGAACTTGCTGTAGTTCATTTACACACTTTTTGAATTGCTTAAGACTATTTTTACAACATGCATACATACACCCTCTGCTGCCTGCTAACACCTGGATTTCCTAATTATTTTAAATGCAGAACTTAATTGCCTGCTGAAGGGTTGCTGCATTGTTAAGATGCTAATTGTTCCGAAAGTTTCAGAATAAAGAACTTGATGTATTTTATAATCCTCCAAAGATTGAACAAAAATCCTACAGGATTCATAGATTTTTTTAAAAAGCCACCTGATGTCATCCCCAAAGTTATTTATTGTTTGCTGTTTCTAATTAGAATCCTCAAATTGTGTTAAGTTGATTAATCAGTTTTACTGCAAAGGAGATAATTAAATTAAAGCTCACGGAGTGAGTAAACAGGATTGCTAACAGGAGTTTGCCATTGGAATTTGATGGGGTGTTTAACGGGAGTCCCTGATAAATTTTTCATCTTAACTAAACAGGATGTAATTAGTTAACTACAGAACCTGAAATGGGTAGTAGAAGAGGTCAGATAAGATTCTACTGGTGGAAACTTAAGAAACAAAATTAGCTGGATGGAAACCAACAATCATGGCCTGTACTAATTTCAGGCAAGTCTTTGCCCCTGTCTGAAAATAATGGGGTGCACACTTGTAGCAATTGTCAGTGTGCAGCAGTTGCCTTAGAACAAGAGTGATTGCACTTCAGTTGATGAAGATTGATTAGACAACAGAAAGGAGGTACTACAATAGGAACTGAGAATGGAAGCCATAATACGGCTTTGTTCCTCTACTAATTATAATCCAGGTAATCTACTTGGAGTTTTAGAAGGAAGGAAAAGAGGAAAATAAGACTAGTGGAAGAAAGTAATGACCAGAAGCAGGACAGGAAGATACTCTGCAGCAATGGAACTCAGAAACATTATTAAACATGTTTAATACACTATAGTACTAGGCTGCATAAACAGAATCAAGATTACGTGAAGTGTTAATACCACTTTATAATGCCTTGATAAGGCCACACTTGGAATACTAGATCCAGTTTTGATTGCCACGATGTAAAAAAAGATGTTAAGATTCTAGAAAGAGTGCAGAGAAGAGCAACAAAGATGATTAGGAGACTGGAGGCTAAAGCATATAAAGAACGGTGGCTGGAATTGGGTATGTCTAGTTTGATGAAAAGAAGGAGTAGAGGTGACGTGATAGCAGTGTTCCAATATCTCAGGGGCTTCCACAATGAAGAGAGAATCAAGCTCTTCTCCAAAGCACCTGAGGGCAGGACAAGAAGCAATGGGTGGAAACTAATCAAGAAGAGAAGCAACCTAGAACTAAGAAGAAATTTCCTAACAGAACAATTAATCAGTGGAACAACTTGCCTCCAGAAGTTGTAAACGCTCCAACACTGGAAGTTTTTAATAAGAGATTGGATAACCATTAGTCTGAAATGGTATAGAGTTTCCTGCCTGAGCAGGGGGGTGCACTATCCAACTCTCCTCTCCTCTCCTCTCCTCTCCTCTCCTCTCCTCTCCTCTCCTCTCCTCTCCTCTCCTCTCCTCTTCTCTTCTCTAGAAGATACAAGTTCTGGTTCTTTTAAAGGAGATGGGATGGTAGAACTCTGAAGGGAGGAGATGCAACTAAAAGTCTAGGAAAGAAGCTCAAGACCTAACAGAAGAGGAAAAAAGACTACAAGTCAATGACCAGGTATGCAAAAAGGCCTCATCAGGAGAGATTTGGTTTCTGAGACTATTGTTTGAATTATCTGGAAGATGGAGAAGATAGACCCTAAGATATTTTGCACCACCTAAGGACTGGTGAAAATGCATTTGGCTGAAGCATTATAAGCTTGATCAAAGAGGTTGAATGTTCTGTGGGGGTTGGAGATGAAAACATTGATGTCAAGATCTCAGAGAAAGACTTGCACAAGACAGAAGGATGTGGGAGTTTTGATGTAATAGTCTTTTTAAAGCACTTAAAGAAAAATCAGAAAGAACATTGACTCATAAAGTTCATGGCTTTTGTTATCCTTACACCAGTAGTCAGAGAATGGGAAATAAACTAGATGATCTTGAACTCTTAGTATAAAAGGGCAAATATGATTTAACGGATATAATAAAGACCTGATGGGGTGACTCCCCAGATTGGACTATAGTGATTGAGGTATACAATTTGTTTAAAGAAATAGAAGTAACAGAAAAAGAATTACACTTTTAACATGTCCACACCCACTCAAATATCCAGGTGAATTATCTTGGTGATACTGTAGACAGTATCTGGGTTACAATTAATGGAGGAACAAGCAGTATTATTGATGTTTGCTATTGTTCAATGAACCAAAAGGGATATGTGAATGCTTTCCAAACAAAAATTGAAGATGTTTCACAGGAGACAAATTAGTAACAGTGAATAACTTTAACTTCCAGGGAATTCCTAACTTTTATTGCTGACAGCTTTCTCATTTAGAGAGTGGAGAAAGTTAGAAGTGGATCATTTATTCTTTGTCTGCTATCAATCAATATGAAAGATTTTTGAAGAAAATGAATAAGGCAAAATAATTGTGTACTGTCATGCTGGTGTTGTTGACTTTAAGAAAAACTAAACTTGTGTGTAGTCAACTATGGAACTTGATTTTAAATGAGTTTTAATAAACTTGAAACACTGATAGGTAGGATTTCATAATAAGAGAAGCTAATAGGAAAAGGAACTCAAGGTCAGTTGGAATTTCTAATAATAGAATAGAATAGAATAGAATAGAATAGAATAGAATAGAATAGAATAGAATAGAATAGAATAGAATAGAATAGAATAGAATAGAATAACAGAGTTGGAAGGGACCTTGGAGGTCTTCTAGTCCAACCCCCTGCTTAGGCAGGAAACCCTGCACCACTTCAGACAAATGGTTGTCTAACATCTTCTTAAAAACTTCCAGAGTTGGAGCATTCACAACTTCTGGAGGCAAGTTGTTCCACTGATTAATTGTTCTAACTGTCAGGAAATTTCTCCTTAGTTCT
>QLTV01001159.1:1913717-1931788 GCA_003457575.1 Thermophis baileyi | reverse complement strand
ATTTCATTCGTAGAAGGTTTTCTTCTTGATTAATGTGATAATTGGTACATTCAGTCTTTATTTGGTGGCATAGATTTTTGTAGCGGCTTTTAAAGTTAGCAATGCAGCCAGTTTTATTTTTTCGCCAAAGAGATCTTTTTTTGGATTGAAGCTTCCTTATTTTTATGGGTAATTTGTTTTTCTTGGTTTTGGTGGTTATTAGTGGTACGTATAGTTTGATGACTCTTTTGATTTCGAGCAAAAAGATATTGTAGTAGTCTTCGATAGTATTACAGCCAGAGAATAGTATTTGCCAATCAAGAGATGAGAGGTCAGTGTCTATGTTATCATAGTTGGCTTTTTAAAAGTTATAATTGGTTATCCTATTATTATGTTGATTTTTATAAGGACGTATATTAAGACAAAAGTCAATCATGCTGTGATTATATTACATTGATTATATATATATTATATATATATAATTATATATATATTATATGACATTATATCACATTGTTCTAAGGCATGTCAAACTTGCGGCCCGCGGGCTGGATGCGTCACACGCTGCCCACACCTATCCCTGGTTTAGCAAAGAGGAAAAAAGTCACAATATGTCACGTGATGACAATGGGACGTCGTGAGTTTGACACCCGTGATCTAAGGGATTACCTGGTTTTGCTAAACTCATTAAGACCTTAGTTGTTCACAATTAACTGCTGGAACGATAATTCTGTTTCTGAGAGTTAATCTAGCAGGGAAGCAGGGCTTCGCATGCTAGTTAGTTAAACTTCGATCAGTAATTGATCAGGGGTTGGGCATCCTTTGGATTCAGTCTCCAAAAATGTTTCTAAGAGATGAAAATACAAATTTTGCATCTACCTGTAAAAATAGAAAGCAGCTGGGTCTTTTATTCCAGGATTGTGTGACAGCTGCAGTAAGCAGCTGCATTATATAAGGAAAAGGTACAGTTGTTTTAAAGTCAGTTGGATTATATAAGGAAAGCAGCTGCATTATTTAAGAAAAAGATGGACTTCAACTCCATGCTGGCTGGGAAATTCTGGGAGTTGAAGTCAAGACATGTTTTTTGAACATTTTTTGGGGAGATTCCGTGAGAAGCATTGCATAGCCTACTCTGAAATGCCTTGGTAATACAGTAGTCCTTGACTTACACAACAGTTCATTTACTGACTGTTCAAACTTACAACAGCCCTGAAAAACTGACTTAGCACCATTTTTCACATGACCATTGTAGCATCCCCATGGTGACATGATCAAAATTCAGATGCTTGGCAACTGGCTTGTATTTATGATGGTTGCAGTGTCCTGAGGTTGTGTGATCACCTTTTGCAACCTTCTGACAAGCAAGGTCAATGGGGAAGCCAGATTCACTTAGCAGTCATGTTACTAAACAACTGCAGTGATTCACTTAACCCAGGGGTGTCAAACTCATGGCCCGTGGCCCGCACTGGCCATGCCCACCCTGGTTTAGCAAAGGGGGAAAAAGTCGAGATACATCACGTGACGATGACGTGACGATGCCAATTTGACACCCCTGACTTAACCACTCTGTCAAGAAAGGTCGTAAAATGGGGCAAAACTCAATGTCTCACTTAGCAAAACAAATTTTGGGCTCAATTGTGGTTGTAAGCCAAGGACAATCTGCAAGATCCTGGGCCTGTTTGTGTCTTGCTTGGTGGGTTTATTTAATAAATGTAAATATAGTTTCACTTTTATAATGAATCAGGTGGCTAACATTTGCCCAATTATTAGATTAGTTTAATTTTAAAATTCAAATTGGCTTGCTATTATGTGACTCAGGCAATTCCCTTAGCTTCTGATTCAATCGATCAGGGATAACTATACTTATAATTAATTAGGTTGCTGAATGGACCAACTCAGTGGACCAAATTAAGTGTAAGTGTAGTTAGGTATAATTACAGTCTTTCTAAATTTGCTGTTCCAGGACTGGGGTCAGTTCCGAGTTCCAGAGACCCAGGAATAAAGGTTCAGTAATAGGCACATAATAATAGTAATAATGGACTTTTTCCAGTGGCCTGTTCAGTGCACTTTCTGATGTCAGTACTGAAACCCAAATTGAACCTGATGAGGAATTGATGAAATAAAACACAGTTCGGGTTGTTAGAGGAACCAGTACTCTGTCTATTAGCTTTGCACATATGTGAGCCCTATTTTTTTTTTAACCATCTGCCATCTGTCTTCATAATAGATCACCCCAGGTCTCTCTTGTTCTGTTCAGAACTTGCATGGTGCAGGCAGCTTCTAAAAGCAACAGCTATGACTCAATTGATTTTAACTGCTCAGAATAACCAGCAGTGCTGAACTTCGTTCTTGCACTGATCACAGAGAGTTGGGTTTGGCATCTTGCTGAGTCTGTTTACCTCCCGCTTTTGAGTTTGAAAACCTGCTCCAATGGCTCGGGACACCTACCCTTCTCTTAAATCCCATTTGCACATAACGATCGTGATTCAAGAAAAAGTTGAATGAAAATATGGCTTCCTTCTCAGCATGCGGTTGCAAGTAATCATATCATTACTCCATTTCGAAAGAAAAAAAAATGTCTCTAAGTTGCGCCTCGGCTCTGGGAAATTTAGAGCTCATTTCGGTACTAAACGCTCTGTCGCTCAGTCTCACTCACCCGAGCAGAGATAATAAACAGATATGGAGTTGATATTACCGAGGTTTCTGTACCTCATCCTGATCTCCAGTGAATGTTTCCTTAATTGTCTCGATTATAGTCAATCACACCTGCCCTCTGGTATTTCATAACTGGCAAAAGGGTTCTTTGTGTGCCCTTTGTTGCATCTGGATTCTTCCAAAATATACAGGGCAAAGCTATTCAAAATCAGCCTCATCCATTCCAGTACGTGACATGTAAGGTTGCCATTTAATTGGCGCTCGGAATTCATGAACAGATATATTTCTCTTCATTTGTGCTTGAGTCAAATGGCAATTATTTCCTACTGAAAGCTGCAACTCACCTCAGTAATGCTAGATGTTAATGTTAAAAGGGAAATAGGGATAATATATATAATGTTTCCATTGACTGACTGCTTGAAACTCTTTGAATTTATACCAGCTCCACTCGCATGAGCGGCGGGCACTTGTGCTTGCTGTCCCACTTGCACGAGGGGCACGTGTGCGCACCTGCCCCTCATGCAGAACCATTCCCTCTTCCCCCCTCTCCCCCCCATGCAGCAGGCTGCCAGGTCAGAAAGGTTGGGGACTGCTGATCTATAGGCTGAAAAGAGTCCATATGTTGTATCTAACAAGGGTAATGTCAGGGTTCTAAGTAATAGACCCATTGCAAGCAAAAACTCTGAGGCAGGTAGGTTCCTCAAAGAATAGCTTTATTGGAAATATTATATTGGCACATATCTGGTGAAAATCAACACTGAAGGGTCCCCTTGGTTTTCACATACTGTATTTTTCGGAGTATAAGACACATTTCCCTCTCCCTAAAAGTGGGTGAAAATTTCGGTGCATCTTATAGATCAAATACGGGCCCGTTTTTGGCCTCCTGAAGCCTCCGTGTCTACCCTCCCCAGCACCCAGAAGCACTCTGCAGACCAAAAACAGGCATGTTTTTGGCGAAAACGGGAGTACTGCAAAGTGCTTCTGGGGGCTGGGGAGGGCGAAAACGCGACGCGCGGAGGCCAAAAACTATTTTTTTTCTTGTTTTCCTCCTGTAAATCTAGGTTTGTCTTATAGTCCGGTGCGTCTTTTAGTCTGAAAAATACAGTAATGAAAAATAAAAGTTTTCCCCCCAATCCCAAACATTCAGTCACATGGCCCAATCAAGGCAGCGTCTGCTGGTCTGGTGACATCACTCCTCCTTCCTCCGGCCAGGTGTGAGAACGTCCTTGGTTCCCAAGAGAAAGTATTTTATTTTGACTACACAACCCGAGCTATCTCTAATCCCCCCTCCCTATCCCCCGGCTCTAGTGTGGCAGCACTGAAGCCCCAAGATGGCTTCGGCCAGGCCAGCTTCAGGGTTGACAGGTAGCACTCTAACTGTTCTGACCTAGGCTTCCTGATGAAATGATACAGCACAAATGATGTTCCAAAATCCTCTTTTATTTTAACGGCTGGTAATTATTTGCATTCCCAGCTGTAATGAGTCCCAAACAAATGATAATAAGTCCGACAACAGGCTTTCAGAGAAAGGCAGATAAGCACACAAACCTTGATCTTCCTTGACAAGCTGCCAAGGACCAATTAGCAAGAAACTTGGCAAGGCCAAAGAGAAACAGGGAGTCCGGGCTACATTGACACGAGTTGAACGAAGTTGCTTCCTGCGACGAGCCCTTCCGTGTGCTCCACTTATATAGCCTATGGGAGGGGCTAATTATCTCCAAGCCTTACTCCTGAGTAGTCCTTCTCCTCTGAAACTGTTCTTGCCTTCTGGCAGCTCTGCGCATGCGCACATTGAGAACAGGCTCCCCCTGTTCCTCTGCCTCGCTCATGTCAGCCTCTGGAGGCTCTGGAGTCGGGACAGACCTCCCAGATGGCCCGGGCTGGATCCCTGCCTCTGGCACCGAGCCTTCTCCAGACTCCAGGCCTGGCCCATGTTCCTCCCCAGCCTCCTCGCTGTCCGACTCAGCTGCCAGCTCCGCAGGCCGCTGGCGGACCACAACACTAACTTACCCCAACAACTGAATCCAAAACAAAGTGTATATGAGCAATTTGCTCTGGAACAGAACATAAAAATTACTTACAATGAGCCTCCAATTGTTCTGAGTCCCCTTCGCCACTATTCTGATGGAAGAGAGCTACACAGATAAGCCAGAGGTGGTATTCACTTACCTTCCCTACCGGTTTGCAAATATGAGTGCGCGCGTCCACGCATGTGCACGGCCTTCCGTGCATGCGCTTTGCTTGTGCACGCGGCTTTCACACATGCGCACAGCTTCAAAATGTGCCTAAATAGGACGGCATAGCACCAGGGCGGGTGGGCGGCACCCGCAGGTCACTATTACCGGTTCGCCTGAACTGGTCCAAACCAGCAGAATACCACCTCTGACCTAAGCATTGGTGACCTGTTGGGTGCAGATGCACAGAAGGTGGAGAAGTGAGCTTTCTATTCTGCTCCCATTGTCATGGATGGAGTAAGATTTAAAGTGGGCTTGGAAAATGGGGTCCATTCTACATTCAATCTCATCCTTCATGGGAAATCTTTCAATTTTCTACTTAAGTTTATCTATTTTTAAAAAAATTATTAATTGTTTAACTACTTATTTTATCCTCCATGATAGCAATCAGAAATAAACCACTAATCACCCTTACAGCAATCAAAACTGAACAAAGCCTGGTGACCCTACTGGACATTTCTGCTGACAAATCAGCGAGCAGGAAGATTACATTGATCTTCTCCAATTTGGCCAGATGATTAGCTAACAAAGGGGTTACTAGGTCAAGGCTCCAAGCTGGGTAGAATGGACACCACAATAAAACATCAGAAGCAGATTCAGTCACCTCTCTGGTAAACCAAGGTCCTGGCTGATTCTGCTATAGGTAAGAGGAGACTTAGTGATGATAGAGTTAACTGTCTGGACCATCTTTATATTCCATAGATCAGCCAGGACTTCAAACAGTATTGCTGAGAGACAAGGCAGGAAATTTCCTATATACATTCAGAAACCATCCTGATCTATCAGACGCTTGGCTTGGACCATTTAACCACCATGGACCATTTAACCATTGAGTCTACTGCTGCAAAGATTTATAGCAACTGCCTCCAAATGACCTGGAAGTGATTTGTCTGTGACAATTGTGTTACCAAAAAAGAAAAAAAAATCCTCTATTTTCGAATCACTGGCACCAGCAGAATGGAATGCCAAATCCAGCGTGTGGTCTTCTCCTGTGTGGATCATAGAAGGTGGAACAGGTTCAAATCTTGAGCTGTTCTTTATTGGATAGTGCACTAATAATCCTACACCAGCGTTTCTCAACCTTGACAATAGAACAGAACAGAATAACAGAGTTGGAAGGGACCTTGGAGGTCTTCTACTCCAAGCCCTTCCTCAGGCAGGAAACCTTATACCATTTCAGACAAATGGTTGTCTAATCTCTTCTTTAAAATATGCAGTGTTGGAGCATTCACAACTTCTGGAGGCAAGTCATTCCACTGATTAATTGTTCAAACTGTCAGGAAATTTCTCCTTAGTTCTAGATTGCTTCTCTCCTTGATTAGTTTCCATCCATTGCTTCTTGTCCTGCCTTCAGGTGCTTTGGAGAATAGTTTGACTCCCTCTTCTTTGTGGCAACCCCTGAGATATTGGAAGACTGCTATCATGTCTCCCCTAGTCCTTCTTTTCATTAAACTAGACATACCCAGTTCCTGCAACCGTTCTTCATATGTTTTAGCCTCCAGTCCCCTAATCATCTTCGTTGCTCTTCTCTGCACTCTTTCTAGAGTTTCAGCATCCTTTTTTTGTTGCATGCATGCTGCTGGGGAACTCTGGGAGTTGAAATCCAGGCATCTTAAAGTTGTCAAAGTTGAGAAACACTGCCCTGCACTGTTCTGCTTTCTCAAACACTGCAGGAAACACTCAAAATTGGTGATCAGATGGAACTTCTCGTCCCTGAGATAAAGTTTCCAGGCTCTACATCAGGGGTGAAATGCTACCGGTTCGGCCCGATTCGCCCGAACTGGTAGTAACAAATGCTTCCGGTTCACTGAACCGGTAGTAAAAAATGCTTTTAAAAAGTAAAAAAAAGGTTCCGACGATTGGGCAGCACAGCTGATGAATCTTTTTTTTACTTTTTTAAAAGCATTTTTTACTACCTATTCACCTGAACTGGTAGTAAAAAAATGCTTTAAAAAGTAAAAAAAAAAAGGTTCTGAGATCAGCTGTTTGACAATCAGCTGAGCGGGGGATCAGAACCTTTTTTTTAACCTTTTAAAAGTATTTTTTATTACCTATTCGCCTGAACTGTGACTCTGTGAGGTTCCTGCTTGTTCCAGGGACCATTTTGTGTGAAGTCCAGCTGCTTCTGCATTGTGTGTGAGTCAGTTGTGTGTGAGTCAGTTGTGTGGCTTTTGTGTTGTTTGTGTGTGAAGTGTGAAGGTTGGTTTTTGAGCTCTTTGTGGCTCTGTGAGGTTCCTGCTCGTTGTTGCAGGGGCCATTTTGTGTGCTTTTGCATTGTGTGTGAGTCAGTTGTGTGGCTTTTGTGTTGTTTGTGTGTGACATGTGAAAGTTGGTTTTTGAGATCACCCAGTCACATGACCATGACCACCAAGCCACGCCCACCCAGTCACATAACCACCAAGCCACGCCCACCAAGCCACGCCCACATAACCGGTAGGGAAAATTTTTAGATTTCACTACTGCTCTACATCCACATGACCTTCCCACCCTCCAGCCTGGTCTTTTTCATCAAAGAATGACTTCTTGGACAGTAGAGTTCATGTCTTCCCTTTCAGTGAGTTCAACACTTTTTAATCCGGAATGAAAACTTGGCTAATACATGTTTTATTAGCACCTTATCTGGCTTCAAAAAGAATGGTCTTTGGAGGATCTACTTTCCTTCTCACCTGATTAGATTGCAGCATGGAAGAAAAGGAAACTTACTATTGATTAATCCTTTTCTCTCTCTGCAAAGGCTAGTTTTAGCCTCCCATTGTTCTTCTTTCATCTAGTGTAGTAGTGGAGGAAACTGAATGAGACAATTCCTCAGTTTCAATCCCTAACATCTCACAAAACCTTGAATATAGCAGTCACAGAATTTATAAGTACAAACACCAGGGGTGAATAGGAATTTGGGGGAAATGTAGCCCCAAAACATCGGGTGTTGGAGTTATTGTGGAGAGAGTTACCAAGATGATCTTAGTTGAGACCAATTGAGAAGAAAGAACCACTTAACCAAAACAGAGTAGTTTTAATGGCGTTACTTTGGATTGTATTTAATATTTAACATAAATGGCATTTGAAAAGTATGAATTTTGTTTTATTGATGAGCTATTGACATTCTCTTTCTCTTTCTCTCTCTCATCCTACTAATGTTCTGTCTTTTTAGTACACTTTGAATCCCACTTTGAAGTTCAGTTTTAATGTAACATTAGACTGTTTTTAATCTACCTTCCATTTCAAAAAAATATGTCTTTCTCAGGGAGCAAAATATGAACTATCTTAAACTTGAATATCTGGAATATGAAACCAACAAGGATTACATAAAATATACTTAATCTTTTGAGGTCCTGATCATTCTAAAATGACGAATTAACCTTCCCAATCAAGAATGAAGATTGTCAAAGGACTGTAGGCAAAAGAGTTGAAATGTCAAAGTGACTTTCAAAGATATAAATTCAGAAAAGTAGACTATATTTCAAACTGGGCCAAGCCAAATGGAAAAGAATTTTGATTTAAAGATCAAGCTTTCTAGATCCAATTTCTAAGCCTTTCTTAATCCATACACGGGAAGAAGGATGAGTAAAGAGAACTAGGCAGTATTCTGGACCTACAAATTTGTTTGAACATTTGACAAATGTAGGAAACAAGTATCTGGCAGTTGTTTTGGATTGTGAGATGGGTGGAATATAAATTATAAATAAATACATACATCTTCACACATTTGTGGGGACCCTGGGCAAAGTGGTCTCTAATGGATTCATCCACAGTTGATAGATGACCTCCACCTGAGACGCTGAGCAATACAACATGCATTAGCAAACAATGGGGCTTAGAAGCCATTTGCTAATATTCCCAGCCCCTTTACTTCAGGAATGCCAGCACTGACTTAGCTTGATGTGAATGATGTGATGTACTAAGTTGCATCCTTTCAAGAATGTTATCAGGATACAAGTCATTTTGTTGTTGTCATGGTGAGTCTCCAGGTTTCATCTCAAGTAGAATGTTGGGGGTTGAGCATGGGACCTTCTCATACAGTTTCAGCTGTATCACTGAGTTACAGCCTCTGCTGATATTTTGCTCCTTAGGATGGTGCGGTGGTTGGAATGTAGTATTGCAGGCTTATTCTGCCCACAGTCTGGAGTTCGATCCTGACTGGTTCAAAGTTGATTCAGCCTTCCATCCTTCCAAGATCAGTAAAATGAGAACCCAGATTGTTGGGGGCAATATGCTGACATTGTAAACCGCTCAAGGTGTGCTGTAAAGCACTATGGAGCAGTATATAAGTCGAAGTGCTATTGCTGTTATTTTGCACAAGGTCTTTAAAGATATTGTGGGACATGAGTATCACAACATTTCCCAAGCAAGCAACAGGGAGAATATCTGGAAAGCTTTTATTTTCATAAGAATTCCAGGACAAATGTTAGCACTAAATCTTCTTGTCCAACCATACATAAAAGCATACAACTTGCATCTTGTTGTATACTGAAACAACAATTAAACAAGGGCTGCATTGTCCTCCTCATCCATGCAGATTTGTCAAATATGTATAAACAGTTGGAAAGCAATGGTGTCATCTGTTGAAGCTCACTTAAGTCTAAAACCTCTTTTTTTTTTTACGGTACTGTATTGTAATTCCAGGCTATGCACTATTCTTGGGCACTTTGAAAATCAATACAGTATACATATTTAATGAACAGAAGCTTTTGAAGTGTTTAAAGAGATGGCTGGACCTGAAGTAAAAATATGTATTTGCCTAGGCCTTCTAGAGTGTTCCATAACAACCCTTTACCACTTTGGCTAACGAGCATAGCCTTTGATTGACAGCAAGCTTTTATGAGAGTACAAACTCTGATTTCAAAAGATAAGTTTAATTAAGTGTGCTCGGGGAAGTCTGCAGTCTGCTTCGCTGGTGTGCATAATTCGTAGTGTCATCTGCAGAGAACTAAGTCACAATCGGCAAGAAGATACAGGTAATGTTGTGATGCAAGGCTCAAGTCATCTGAACATGAGATGGGTCTGAACGGGTCTTGCATTTTGGCATCCACCATCTTGCCAATTTCAAACTCCCCAGTAATAAGTCTTGCCCCAAAACAAATACAGTCAACTCTCAAGGAGAACAGATTGAAGAAAATAAAAAACAAACAAACAAAGATTGGATAAGCACAAGACAATACTAAAAATGTTCCAATATCTAAGGGGCTGCCACAAAAAAAAAAAAAAAAAGAAAAAAAGAAAAAAGAAAAAAAAAGAAAAAAAAGGGGGGGTCAACTTATTCCCCAAAGCACCAGAAAGAAGGACAAGAAGCAATGGATGGAAACTAATCAAGGAGAGAAGCAACCTAGAACCAAGGAGAAATTTCCTGACAGTGAGAACAGTTAATCAGTGGAACGATTTGCCTCTAGAAGTTGTGGGTACTTCATCACTGGAAGTTTTTAAGATGAGAGTGGACAACCATTTGTCTGAAATGGTATAGGGTTTCCTGCTGGAGTGAGGGGGGGATGGACTAGAAGATCTCCAAGGTCCTTCCAAATCTGTTATTCTATTATTCTGTTAAATAGAGTTAGATCGTTTGTGGCGCAGTAGTCAAGGGAAGCCACTTGAAGAGACTAGAAGCATTTGAAATGTGGATGTACAGGTGGCTGTTACGTATAAGTTGGGTTGACAAAATCAGAAATGAGGGGGTGATAAGCCACCTGGGAAAGCCAAGGGAAATCATCAAAATCATTAAAAAAAAGCGAGTTAGAATATTTTGGACATGTGATGCGATACCCAGAAAAACACGGCATCCTTCACTTAATCCTCCAAGGAAAGATTGAAGGCAAACGAGGTCCAGGCAGAAAAAGAACATCATGGCTTCAAAATCTAAGGGGCCAGTTTGGACAAAACTCAACAGCACTTTTTTGTGCAGCTTTTGATAAAAACAGGATCGCCAACATGATTGCCAATGTCTGATGATGGATATGGCACAAGAAGAAGAAATCATGGGAAACTCATAATTATCTTAGTACATCACATGGGGCATTTTAAGCCATCATCTCATAAGTCAAAAATACATAGCAATTATCTTTGGTTAATCTGCTATTAGGGTTAATGTAAGATAAAGGAAACACATCTTGAACAGGTCAAATTCTATCTCTTTGCAGGAGAGAACTATTTTGAGGGTTGAAGGTTAAACTGTGGAAACATCTGGAGAAAGATGAAGGAAACATAGGTCCAATTCTAATTTGGTGCAAAGAATTAAATATCAATTTCCAGCAAGAAAAAGACAACAGAAGTCATCACTTTGTGAAAGGGGCCACATGAAGGCAGATATATTAGGTTATTATTTTTATCTCGTTTGTTAAGTGTGCTTGATTCATTCTATAAAACCAGATTTGACTGCGTAATCATTTTTTGTGTCTATTACAACAATGTTTTTGCACACTTCACTGAATTGCTCATTAAAGGCTGGTCTCTTGAGTGCTGTAAGTTAACAAAACCCAGCTATCAGGTTTTCTATCATAATCATAAAAAAGAAAGACCTTCCTGTTTCCATATTTATTTTTTATTTATTTATGGCATTTCTAGACTGCTGACTGCCAGAGATACCCAAGGATTAACAGAATTATATATAAAAACAACATAAGTGTAATATACGAAACTAAACCTTCCTCTTAGACAACCCACAGGGGTACCACTTCCTCAAACATTAAGGGCTCTGCAGAAGACATTATTCTTGAGAACACCCAGGAGATTGTTAGAAAAGGCATTGCTTGAACCCCAGGGGACAGAATGTTCCATAATATTTATTTCAAATTCTTTTATGCCTTTTCAGTGATGTACATCTAAGTGCCTTACACTAATTAACCAATTACCAAATATATCAACTAATAAATGCAATAATCATAACTTAGAAAGCAATCCTAAAAACATATAACATCTTATAAGAAAATAACCAGATTCACCCTAAGCTCAGGCACAAGTATACCTTGTCAGAAACTTGTTTTTCAGTTTCACATCAGTTAAAATGAAGAATGTGGTTCTGACATCTGGTGGATAGGTATACCACAGGAGGGGTATTCCTGCAAATAATGCTCGTCTCTCAGTCTCTTCTCACCCCAGTCTGTTCTTTCTTCCTTTCCTTTAATCTTATTCAGGGATGGTACTCTTAACAGCCCCATTCTGGCTGAAGAGACTAGATGTGTTGGTTCTACTGGGTCCTTTTGATACTCAGATGTCAAGCCATAAATGGTTTTATAGACTACCACCCTAACTTTGAATTGAATGCAGAAGCCTATCAGGTACTATTGAAGTGCTTACAGAACTGGTGTAAGACATCAGTGGTGACTCTTACCTGCCAGGTGATGAGCTGCTGCATTTGGTACTGCCTCCAGCTTTCAGATCGTCTTCAAAGGGATCCTCATATAAACAGCATTGCAGAGAGGGGAGGGGAGGGGAGGGGAGGAGAGAGGAGGAGAGGAGAGGGGAGGAGAGGAGAGGAGAGAAGAGGAGAGAAGAGAATATGAACAGTACAGAACAGAAGAGTATAGAACAGAACATGAACAGAACAGAATAATAGAACCTCATGACTAAAAAAGAAAGTGATTAAACCTCTGATCCACAGGATTCTACTCCCTATCTGCATGTTCCAGGGACAAGGATTATATATATGTTTTTTTCCTCTGTTAAATCACCTGGTATACCCAATTATGGGAGGGAGCCTACTGCTTCCTTTTTGCCTTTTGGCCCCTCCAGGGGCCATCCAGACAGTTAATTACAAACGACAGTCCGTTTCTATACGTTATATTTTTTTACATAAATAAAGGGAGACTACAGGGAAGGCAGAAGAAGAAAGAAAAGAGAGCGGGGGGGGGGGGGGGGGGGGGGGGGGGGAGGGGGGGGGGGAGAGGGAGAGGGAGAGGAGAGGAGAGGAGAGGAGAGGAGAGGAGAGGAGGAGAATCATTGTCAGGAAAGAAAAACATTGATTGAAATATATATATATATGTTTTTTTCCTCTGTTAAATCACCTGGTATACCCAATTATGGGAGGGAGCCTACTGCTTCCTTTTTGGCCCCTCCAGGGGCCATCCAGGCAGTTACTTACAAATGACAGTCCGTTTCTATATTTTACATATTTTTACATAAATAAAGGGAGACTAGTATAGATCTATTTCAAGCTATTTAGCTCTCATCAGCTAGCCACACCCTTATGGGATTAGAACCTGGGCCACTTGCCTTGTTAGGCAAGTGTTCAAACCTCTGAGCCACAGGATTTCTCTCCCTATCTGCTTGTTCCAAGGGTACTTGGAAAAAAAACATATATATATCCTTGTCCCTGGAACAAGCAGATAGGGAGAGGAATCCTGTCGAAATGTCGAAACAACATCTCCAACTTTACGCGGGAGAAAACCCGAATAACCATAGACCTACATTATATATCACACACACACACACACACACACACACACACACACACACACACACACACACACACACACACACATATATATATCTCTCTCCATCCATCCATCCATCCATCTATATATAGAGAGAGAGAGAGAGAGAGAGAGAGAGAGAGAGAGAGAGAGAGAGAGAGAGAGAGAGAGAGAGAGAGAGAGAGAGAGAGAGAGAGAGAGAGAGAGAGAGAGAGAGAGAGAGAGAGAGAGAGAGAGAGAGAGAGAGAACACCAATGAGTCTCTGACTGGGTAGCAAAAATATAAGCATGTGCACTTGAGACAATAAAAGTTTGCTCTACTACTACACTAGGTGTGCCATAGTTTGAGTGCAAAAAACCAGATGACCTCTAGATGGTAGCAAAAGGATACAGAAAGCTCTTTGATGCCAAGCAGCAGGCCCTCAGAATTTTGCAATTGAGGTATCTTATGCCTACAGAATATATGGGTTGTCGTCTAGTTTCCCATGAGGGAGGGAGTGCATTCCAGTGGAGCAAAAGACAACTCAGTTCAGATAGTTTGTGTAAGAGAAAGAAGGCGAAGACAGCATGGCTGGCTGGGGAATTCTGGGAGTTGAAGTCCACATGTCTTAAAGTTGTCAAGACGGGACACCCCTGGTCTACAGCCTGCCATGCATAATTAAGTCATAGGCAAAGAAAAATGTATATGGTTGTTGCCACATACACAGAATAATGGCTGAGTGGTGTTGAGTTGTAACCACAGGTTGTCTTTTGCCTGATGCATTTGTAGTGCTTTGTTCTACCAGGTGCTGTTAAAAGATAGTCAGATAGGGCAAAAAAGGAAAGGAAAGGAAAGGAAAGGAAAGGAAAGGAAAGGAAAGGAAAGGAAAGGAAAGGAAAGGAAAGGAAAGGAAAGGAAAGGAAGAAAAGAAAAGAAAAGAAAAGAAGAAAGGGAAAGGGAAAGGGAAAGGAAAGGAAAGGAAAGGAAAGAACTTAAAAAGAAAAAGAAAAGAAGAAAAGAAGAATAGAAGAAAAGAGAAAGGAAAGGAAAGAAGAAAAGAAGAAAAGAAGAAAAGAACAAAAGAAAAGAAAATAACAAAGGCAAGTGCTTTTCCTGGGCCTGTATCTCTGAAACCATCTGTGATGAGCAGAGGGCCAGCAGAATGAAGAAAAGGCTTAAGTAGATTCTCTGTTGGTCCTTATCTTTGACTTTCTCAGTTTCTCAGGAGGAGGGAAGAACCTTTAAGTAATAAAAAAAAATCCCTATATATGTGCAGCTGCAGAAATATTTGTGAAAACCTTGGAGAGACAAGGAGCTGGATGCGAAGAAAACAAAACAGCCATATTCCAGATGACTGGAAGGCAACGTTCCTACAAGGTTTCTCTCTTGTACTTATTTTGCTGAAAATCCCTCCGGGATCTCTGAGGAATTAAAGTTTCTCTCCTTCTTATTTCTTTCTAAGCTTCTCTCCTGCCATCATTCATACCTTCTTAAAATGGAACCGAACTAACTTGGCTAGCCTCGGACAGGCTTCGGCAAAATCTAAACCTCCACGGTTTCAACAAATCCGTTTAAAAAATAAAATAAAAATCACCCAAAGTGTTTTTTTACCATTATGAGGTGTTTTTCTTCTCTCTGCTGGAAAAAAAAATGAATTAATTTTTATTATGGCCTTAGGCCAATCAACAAAATTCAATAAACCTCACCACCAAAACCTTGTGTTTAAAATAAATAAAATTGGCTTGATTCAATCAGTGCTATTATATCAACTCATGTCTTAATACTGCTTTTGTGCAGGCTCATATCTGCAAGGCAGTAAAGTACATAAAAATAATCATAAAAGAAATAATTTCTTCCTGGGAACCTGAAAAGGAGTGGACACAGTATAGGGAAATATGTGTTAAGAGTTTCCAAAACACTGCAGTCGCAGGGACAGATCCCACTAGATTAGATAGATGCTTATTAATTACTTTGGAAGTGTCATTGTGGAGGTGGTTTATTTGTTCTGAAAAAGCTCAGAGAGGACTGTTTATTGCACTAGAGGGAGCAATGTCCATTTGCCATATTGAAGTCTGGCTTACCTGCACAATCCTTCCAGGATTTATTCGGTAGAAAAATATTTGTGGAGTGTAGATTTAACAGCGCAAAATTTAGTTCAGGGAGAGACATTAGGCCAATCGTAGAAAACAGGAGTTTTGCCTGCAGAAGCATCCAGCTTTGGTTGCTAGCATCTGCTGTTATGATATATTATAGAAACAGTACAAGGTAAAAACAAAAGGGTGCTGCTAGAAGTTAGAATAAACTACATGTCAACTCTGAAGCTGGCCTGACTGAAGCCATCTTGGAGGCTTCAGTGTTGCCACAATGGAAATGAGGGATAGGGAGGGGGGAATAGAGAGAGTTGGAGTTTTGTAGACAAAACAAAATAGTTTCCCCTGAGAACCAAGGACATTTCCACAGGTAGCTGAAGAGAGGAGGAGTGAAGTTTCCAAGCAACCGGACAACACCTTGATTGGACCATGTGACTGATTGTTTGGGAAAGGGGGAAGACTTTTACTTTTAATTAGGTGAAAACCACGGGAACCTTTAGAGTCGGTTTTCACCAGTCTGTGCCAATATGATATATCCAATAAACCTGTTTTTTGAGGAACCTACTTGCCTCAGAGTTATGTTTGCTATGGGTTCATTACTTGGAACCCTGACAGTACACTTATCCAGATGTGTAACTAATGTTAAGATAGCTTCCTGGCTTTTAAAAACTGAGGATTCAAGTTCAGATTTCAGCATCTCTAGTTAGGAGTGCAAATGGAGAGGAAAGAAGAGGAGAGGCAAGCTCCAAGGCAAGCTCTGCATTTGGGGGACTACTGACCAATGTGTTGGACCGCCGTGGAATAAGCTTTGCCACAAAGCTCAAAGTCTGCTGAACAGTAGTGCTAACTACCCTGATATATGCCAATGGGACTGTATACAGGAGGCACGCTAGGCAATTGAACACTTCCACACGACCTGCCTCCACAGACTTCTGAGGATACAGTGGCAAGACAAGATGTCAGACACAGAAGTCCTCTCCAGAGCAGGCCTGCCATCAGTTCACACCCTGCTGATGAAAGCCCAGACACGCTGGGCAGGCCAAGTTGCAAGGATGCCAAACCATCGCATCCCCAAACAGCTCCTCTATGGTGAGCTGTCTCAAGGAAAGCGATCACACGGGGGACAAAGGAAGCGATACAAAGACATGTTGAAAGCCTCCTTCAAGTCCCTGGATGTCGACACCACCTCCTGGGAAACCCTGGCACAAGATCGATCGACATGGCACATGTTGATCCACCAAGGCTGCCAGACATTTGAAGACAGAAGAACAACCATAGCACAAGAGAAGCAAGCACTCCGCAAAGCCAGAGCTGCAAATGCTGCAACAATGGTGCCCACACATGTCTGCCTGGCATGTGGCAGAACATTCTGTGCCTGCATAGACCTTACCAGCCACCTGCGGACACACCATGGACAGCCCACAACCCGTTAGATGTCAAGGTCCTCTTCGAAAATGATGGACAAACATCAACTAATCTGACATGTTAAGATAGCTTCCTATGCAGTATCCTGGCTTTTAAAAGCTGAAGATTCAAGTTCAGATTTCAGCATCTCTAGTTAGGAGTGCAAATGGAGAGCTGTGCCTATTAACTAACAATGTTGAGGAAAATGGTCCAGTGGATTTGATGCTAAAAAATCTAAACAGGAAACAAAAGTTCAAAACACCTCCTCACCAGCAATCAACACTCATATAGTAGAGATTAACACCAGGATTAATACTGGACCAACAATCAAACAGGTAATAGTGGTCAATGAAGAACTATGAATAACACACTCACCAACACTGATAGGGCAAGCCACTAGTATATAACTGATGATTTTACTTAGTTGGGTAATGAAATGTCTGCAAGAAAACAACCACACTCAGAGTTTATGGAGATTCTCAATCATCCAAGTCATGGTTGTCCCAAAAGTGCTTTTCAAAAGGCAACTGGACTTTCTTGGCTTTTTCCTTGAAAATGTTTTGCTTCTCATCCAAGAAGCTTCTTCAGCAAAACCCTTCAGCAGAACTGAAGAAGGTTCTTCTACAGCCTGCCATGCATAATTAAGTCATAGGCAAATAAAAAGGTATGTGGTTCTTATGAATTAAAAAGTAATGGCTGAGTGTTGTTGAATCCTAACTATAGATTGCTTTTTGCCTGATGCATATGTAGTGTTTTGTTCTGCCAGGTCCTGTTAAAAGATGGTCAGATAGGGTGAAAAAGAAAAGGAAAAGAAAAGGAAAAGAAAAAGAAAAAGATCCAAGGCAAGAAGCTTCTTGGATGAGAAGTGAAAAAACCAAGAAATTCCAGTTGTCTTTTGAAAAGCACTTTTCAGACAAACCAAGCTCGGAGAGCACCAAGGACCCATAGTTCAACCTTTAGCTACAAATATTTATTTTTTATTTATTTTTATTTATTTATTTATTTGTCAAACATGTACAAGATAGCAGGTATATGTATAAACATAAACATAATCAAGGTGAATACAGATAGATGAGGACAATAGGACAGTAGGACAGGGACGGTAGGCACACTGGTGCGCTTATGCACGCCCCTTACAGACCTCTTAGGAATGGGGTGAGGTCGACAGTAGACAGTCTAAGGTTAAAGTTTTTTGGGTTTGGGGAAGAAACCACAGAGTCAGGTAGTGAATTCCAGGCATTGATCACTCTGTTGCTGAAGTCGTATTTTCTGCAGTCGAGTTTGGAGCGGTTTACATTAAGTTTGTATCTATTGTGTGCTCGTGTATTGTTGTG
>QLTV01001159.1:1901836-1912080 GCA_003457575.1 Thermophis baileyi | reverse complement strand
CCATTCCCTCCCCACTCCAGGGGAAGGATACTGCAAAATCCCCATTCCCTCCCCACTCCTGGGGGAAGGATACTGCAAAATCTCCATTCCCACCCCACTCCTGAGGGAAGGATATTGCAAAATCCCCATTCCCTCCCCACTCCAGGGGAAGGATATTGCAAATCCCCATTCCCACCCCACTCTGGGGCCAGCCAGAGGTGGTATTTGCTGGTTCTCCGAACTACTCAAAATTTCTGCTACCGGTTCTCCAGAACCTGTCAGAACCTGCTGAATTTCACCCCTGTCTAGGATAACTTATCACAGCCAACTCACCATGGGACAATTCAGTGCTGTATTAATTGTTTCATTCAGGTACTTTATTATTGGTGATCATGTTTTTGTTGAAATTATTGTAACTCTCATATTTCTGGATTGACTTTCTTTATTTTATTATTATTGGCCACAGTTCCATCAAAATTAATTTAACTTTTGTATTTGTTGAATTGTCCCATGGTGAGTTGACTCGCAATGAGTTGGCCACAGTGAGTTGTCCTGCAGTGATTTGGCTGCGATGAGTTGGCCGCGATGAGTTGGCCGCGATGAGTTGGCCATGGCAAGTTGTCCCATTCCATCCTCAGATATCTAGACAATATGTTACTGGACTCAGAAGCCAAAGAATACATTAAAAAAAACCAGGAGCAAACAGAAGTTATAATTATATGTGTGGATGCTTTTATTTATGGATTGTCAGATCCTGAGAACCAAGAAAGATGCATGGAATTACTTCTGACCAGTATCCATTATTGTTCCTCAATATAGGCAGAAAACCGGACAACTGAATTAACTATTTGCATCACTATAGATATATTCTGGGAATAGCTAGGGAGGAACCTATTTAACTCTCTTTCTCTCTCAAGTAAAGTATCCAAGCTTTGTTGCCTCTTTGCCCTCTGGAATGCAGCCCCTCCCTCCTAGGAATCCAGACCACATTCCACTACAGCATATATATATATATTGCAATATGATATGCAAAATGCCACATACTGGCATTTTGCTAATCCACATGCTAATGAGTGAGAACTGCTTCAGCAAGACAACAACTCTGTTGCGGGTGTCACCTTAGACTGTTTCTGGGTGCAGATCAGGATGCTGGTTATTATCTATAATGCCCCACAGGGGTCAGGCCCTGGTTACTTGCAGAATCAAATAGTTTGCCCCTATTGTACAGGTAAGCCTACAGGATAGTGTTTCTCAATCTTGGCAACTTGAAAATATGTGGACTTCAACTCCCAGAATTCCTCAGCCAGCATGGAAGTTGGAATTGAAGTCCATCCATTTGGAAGTTGAAGTCTATTTATCTTCAGGCTTCCAAGCTTGAGAAACGTTTCTATAAGGTATGCTGAAGATCTCTACTGTGCAGAAGGCAAGGGGAGTGAGGGTCCTGGGGGGGGGAGGAAGAGATTTTATGGAACATCACCAGATTTATGGAACAGCCTATCTTCCATGATCAAAATCTATCAATCCCATTTATTTTTTTCAGTTCTCAGTCAAGATGGAGCTTTGTGCCCAACCTTTGGGAATAAGGACATTGGAGGGGTACTGTTGTAGATTGCTGAGTTTAATTTATTATTTGTGAACTCATTTTATTTGGATTTCTTTTTTAGTGTATTGAAAGCCAGCCAGACTGTTTAATTAGGAACCATCTACCTTTTTAAAAGACATCAAGAATGAAAGACTCCAAAATAAAATCAGTTTCTTCATTTTGCTGGATGATGGCATGAATACAACTCTCTTGACAGATGAAGGAGAAAATTAATTTGAAATTTGTCACAAAAATACCTCCATATACAAATGCAAATTTTTTTGAGTGGAGAAACATTCTTTTTTTTTTTTGCTGAGCTGAGATTTTTTTAAAAATTGGGCTTTTTACTGAGTAATTTTATTGAACATGTTAGGACTCTGTCCAAACGGTTGGGTTGGTTAATATAAACAAGCCACAAATCACTGTTTAATGTAATATATGTAATATGGCTTTAAATGCATTGGTGCATTCTGACTGGCAGTAACGGCCATAAGAGGGAGCTATAGAACATGGTTAGTGCTCTCTCTCTCTCACTTTTGCTGATTCATTGCTGAGTGACTTCGTGTCTGCAATTAAGCTCTGTGTGTAGCTAACTATCTGTGATAGGATAGAATCTTTGTTTGCTGATAAAGACAAAGAAAGACTGGTAAGAAGGCTACTGTACTTCTGAACTCTGACTGATAGAACGTGTATGATTCGGACTGTTATTTGGACTGTGCTATTTCTTTAAGTAAACTACTTTTATACACTTTAACGTATCTGTGTATTGACTGAATCATTACTCATATCTACTGCAACATTACGGTTCACTGTGCAAGCCTTCAGAAGCAGAGGTTACTCTGCACAATTCCTTAACAGAACAGAAAGGATAGAACTTGACCTCCCTAGAACATAATAGAAAATGGAATAAGAGACGTAATGTTAATGAATATCTTTAAGCAGGATGTATTTAAATAGAGGCATAGTATGCAGCTTCCCTAACTTCAATTGGACTTGACACAATTCATTGTACTGAAAGGAGGAAAAAGCGCACAAAAGAATAATTTTTAAATAGTTAATAAGTAAGAGAGGACTATGTTCATATGCTTTATTTATTTATTTGGAAGATTTCTATCCTGAATTTTTACCAGTGATGTTATTCCCTGTTTTATCTGTAGGAATTATATGTTGCATCTTGCCCTAATTAAAAAAAATAATTCAGAGTAATTAACTAAAGTTCTGGCAAATCAAAAATACATTAATGCTTCAAAAATCTCATCTTTGTTTCAGAATGTAGGAAGTACTTCTCCAAAAAGAGTAAAATGCGTTAAGCTGTGTACTTTAAGGGAAAATACATCCCCAAAAACTCTATTGTAGAAAAAAAATGCATTAAGAAAAATTGTTTGAAATTCACATGTATCGGGAAAAGCATCTACAGTGCCAATGTGCCTATATTAAGACAGATAAGAACAAAAATATATTCTCGAAAGATTTTTTTTATAAAAAACCAATCTGTTGCACACCAAATGAACAAGAATGGAGGAAGAAGAATTCAAAGAAAGCCAAAGTTATGCCATCCATTCTCCGTACCGTGTATACTCTTGGTTTTTAGCCAGTGGTAAAAGCCAATTTTTTTTACTACTGGTTCTGTGGGCGTGGCTTGGTGGGCATGGTGTGGCTTGGTGGGCGTGGCTTGGTGGGTGTGGCAGGGGAAGGATACTGCAAAATTTCCATTCCCACCCCACTCCAGGGGAAGGATACTGCCAAATCCCCGTTCCCTCCCCACTCCAGGGGAAGGATACTGCAAAATCTCCATTCCCACCCCACTCCTGAGGGAAGGATATTGCAAAATCTCCATTCCCTCCCCACTCCAGGGGAAGGATACTGCAAAATCCCCATTCCCTCCCCACTCCAGGGGAAGGTTACTGCAAAATCCCCATTCCCTCCCCACTCCAGGGGAAGGTTACTGCAAAATCCCCATTCCTTCCCCACTCCAGGGGAAGGTTACTGCAAAATCTCTATTCCCACCCCACTCCAGGGGAAGGATACTGCAAAATCTCCATTCCCTCCCCACTCCTGTGGGAAGGATATTGCACAATCTCCATTCCCACCCCACTCTGGGGCCAGCCAGAGGTGGTGTTTGCCGGTTCTCCGAACTACTCAAAATTTCCGCTACCGGTTCTCCAGAACCTGTCAGAACCTGCTGGATTTCACCCCTGGTTTTTAGCCTTTTATTTAATTGTTCTTAATTTTTTCACTTTTGAGGTAGTATACTTATGCTTTTATGCTATTGTAACCTGCCCTGATTCACTCTGGATAGTGAGATGGGCACCATGTAAATTAAACAAACAAACAAACAAACAAACAAACAAACCAACAAACCAATGTCCTGATCTATATAATAGCTGCTTTTGTATCCATTGGTTAAATTCTATTCCAAACTACAATAGTAGAAACGATGGAAGCTGCATTTGTAAATAAAAATGGAGGCTTGAAAAAAGCATTTAAGCAGTAATATGGCCTATGCACATGTTTCGGTTTCTAATTTTATTTTATTTTTCGCCAAGAAGTCTATGGCATCCCTTATTTGGCACCCGTCCATATTTTCTGTTTGTAAATTGTCTGACACTAGCTGTCATCCTTTCTAGAAACAGAGATTTACTTAAGGATATGATTTCCTAGTTCTCGAGATACCTCCTGTCCCTCAGCTTAGTGGGAAACTGACCTTGAATACAGCTTGACAAAACAGATCTAGTTTAGCTATTTCCAGTTGATGACACCTTGGTGAGAAGAAGTGAAAATAATGCATCTTCCAGGTTACTGTTAGTGTTTCTAAGCAGCTTACAATCAGGGAAGCAAAAAATATATTTGGTGGTTTAGCTATGTGAAAAATTTGTTCTGGGAATTTGCAAAAATGGGTCTTTTAAAGCCTGAGGGAGGTACTGCCATGTTGGGCTGAGTCAAAAGCTAAGGCTGTAGCCTTCACCGCTAAGATTGGGCCAGGGAAAATTCAAATTACATTAATAAATATTAATGAATACAATGTAGTCATATAATTAAATGGATAATGATGGAATTAGTTGATTTCCCCCCCCTGCACTGAATAAATTGATTTTCTGCCGAATAATTTTTCACCTACTCCTGCTTATAATGAGATATCTTTGTCTATAAAGTTAATTAGGCCTTCCCACATTGGCCACACAGATACATGTCAAGGAAATACATTTTTCCCCTTTCTGTTCTGTAGAAGGATTGATTGCTAAATATGAACGCTTGCACACGCTCCCTAAATCATGAGGGGGAAACATCTGTTGAATTAAAGAAACCCTTTTCACTTTGATCTGATATATAAACTTCACTTCGAAACCCTTTATTTAACAGAATAAGGGAAAGTGGCTTTTAAGGCCAATCATATCTTAAATGGCAAACAGAAATATAGAAAATATAAAGTGTAGATGGCATATGTTAAATGTACAGATGTTGTCTAGACTGATGCATCAAATCAAAGACTTTTTGCAGTGTGGGAAATTTTTGTCGACTGCATTTAAAGTCCATTGAATCAAGATCCATAAAAGTGGTTGCTGTCCCTTCCCTTGAAATGTCTATGGAGATTCTCAGTCATCCAGGTCATGGTTGTCCCAAAGGTGCTTTTTTTCAAGAGGCAACTGGACTTTCTGGTTTTTTCTTTGAAGACGTTTTGCTTCTCATCCAAGAAGCTTCTTCAGCTCTGACTGGATGGTAGGAAATGGAAGTCAGAGCTGAAGAAACCTCTTGGATGAGAAGCGAAATGTCTTCAAAGAAAAAAACCAGAAAGTCTAGTTGTCTCTTGAAAAAAAGCACCTTTGGGATTTCCTTGGAACCACACACAACAAATTTTCTTCTTCATCTAATGTCACATGGTTAATTATATACTGTAATGTCAGTATAGCATTAGCAGCACAAAGGTTCAGTATATTGTTAACCATATTGGTGCCATTGGATCAGAGGTGAAATTCAAAATTTTTCCCTACCAGTTCTGTGGGCGTGGCTTGGTGGGCATGGCAGGGGAAGGATACTGCAAAATCTCCATTCCCACCCCACTCCTGGGGGAAGGATACTGCAAAAATCTCCATTCCCTTCCCACTCCAGGGGGAAGGATATTGCAAAATCTCCATTCCCACCCCACTCCTGGGGGAAGGATATTGCAAAATCTCCATTCCCTCCCCACTCCTGGGGGAAGGATATTGCAAAATCTCCATTCCCACCCGACTCTGGGGCCAGCAGAGGTGGTATTTGCCGGTTCTCCAAACTACTCAAAATTTCCGCTACCGGTTCTCCAGAACCTGTCAGAACCTGCTGGATTTCACCCCTGCATTGGATAATGCCTTGTCATACTATTAAAGTTCTCTAGAGATGTTTTTGCACAGGGGTGTGAATGGATATGCATGAAAAATAGGGCTGGATCTGGCTGAGAACCAAAAAATCTAGAAAATATTCCCTAATAGATCCCTGTGGGAAAACAGGTGGGCAGTGATTTGCAAAGTTGCTGATGCCTCCATTCCAAGTCCCCAATCTCCTCCCTCCTGGTCACATGACCCAGAGCTTCCCAAATATGAATTCCCATGTACATACACAAACACACACACACACACACACACACACATACACACACACATCTTTATTTCAGGGGTGAAATTCAAAATTTTTCCCTACCGGTTCTGTGGGCGTGGCTTGGTGGGCGTGGCAGGGGAAGGACACTGCAAAATCTCCATTCCCTCCCCACTCCTGGGGGAAGGATATTGCAAAATCTTCATTCCTACCCCACTCTGGGGCCAGCCAAAGGTGGTATTTGCCGGTTGTCCGAACTACTCAAAATTTCCACTACCGGTTCTCCAGAACCTGTCAGAACTGCTGAATTTCACCCCTGCTTTATTTCCCAGAAGGAAATAGAGATAGATACCTGTGGAGTCCTTGGTGTTGTCTGAGTTTGGTTGTGCACCTGGAAGAAATCGACCAAGCTCAGAGAGCACCAAGGATCCTTCATTTGATCCCTGAGTTCCAAATATTCTCTTATTTATACTTCTTATGGTCACTGTTGGTAAAGGAGCTGAAAAGAATTCCAGTAGTCAAGTTCTTCAGGCTTCATTGTTGTTGAGAAAGAAAAGCTCGCATGAAAACAATCATAGTTTAGGAAGATGAATGATGGAAGAGCAGGGAGGGAGGAGGGGAAGCTATTTCCTTTGAGATAGGGGTGAGAAGAGTTGTAGATGTTGGCTTTGAAGCTTACCTTGTAAAAAGGAAGATGAGCAAAATGTCAAAAAAAGTCCAGCGCACATGTCTGGAATTATTTATTTGCATGCATTTTATGGATGCATTGGCTCCATCAGCAATCTCTCCTGAGAGCACCCAAGCTCCATCCTTAGGAACATTCTTAGAATTGCTGGATAAACAAAATCCCAAAAGTGCTTTTTCAAGAGGCAGCTGGACTTTCTTTGTTTTTCCTTGAAGACATTTTGCTTCTCTTGCAAGAAGCTTCTTCAGTCTGACTGAAGTTGTCTCTTGAAGTTGCCTCTTGAAAAAAGCACCTTTGGGACAACTATGACCTGGATAACTGAGACAAGGTAATCACTTTGGGGAGCCTCCCTGTTCGTTGGTAAGAGAAAGACCTTTGTCTTTGTAATAGATAAAAGGTTATGATGAGCAAAATCTAATTTTCACTAAATCATTATCTGTCTACCTTTGATTAATGTGCATTTTGAGCCCCGAGAAGCCTTTCATTTATCCACTGTATTTAGTCAATTTTATTTATTCTATATCTGACCTTTTGGCCCTGACAAGGCTCGAAGGCACCTTACAATTAAAAGGACAATTATGACACTTAATGCAATCAAATTGAATACAGTCAGCTCTGAAAACATTGGACTGTAATCAGCCAGCCGTATCATTCTTTCTGCTTCCCTTCAAAACAGGAGAAAAGGAAATTTTTTTAGAATAGGCTGAAATTCTGAAATATTTATTTGTCAAATGCCTGCAGCTGTAGGTTACAAATGAAAAGCTTCTGCCTTTTAATTCTTATCTAGAGGATTTCCAAAGATAATGAGAGAGCTCAAAATGCACACGTCATTAAGGACTTAAATTTGGGTTAAAGATGGGGCCTATATACTGGCTGTAATGCTTTATCTGCATATTGTAGATGTCCCATCCCTTGCTCTCCCTGCTATCTTTATATTGGTGGAAGAGATTTAAAAGAAAGCTGCCCTTATATATTCTGGAACATACCTTCCTTTTTATTATTTTTTCCTGTTACTAAATTGCTATAGTAGCATTCAAGTAAATTTGTTTCATCCTTCACAAAGGGTGCAGGGGAGATTATGGGTCAGGTAGGGTTTTGTTTTTTTTTTTTTTTGCTGATATAAGGGGCAATATGGCCCCATCGCTTCCATTTCAGTTTTTCCACCTGTTTTTCACCTGTTCAGGTGAATAAATGTACAGAGTTGGAAAGGGCATATTTATCGAAGGAAATGTAGTCCTTGAAAATAGGACTTTGCCAAAAGGAGATTTCCATTAGAAGAGAATTGTTATTTAAGCAAGATTGTATTTGCTGACATCACATTAACTGGTTATAATCTTTAACTGGATCTGGAAAATCAATTCGGTCTGATTCAGTTCTTGAAACTGATTCAGCCTAGATTTGCGAACTGATTCAGAAAAATAAACTTTGTGTGTGTGGGCTGAAGTATTTAAATTTTCTGAATGAGTTCAAAGACATTTGACTGGTTTGTCAATTTGATCTCCGTTCTGAATCAGAATTCAGTAGAAATCAATTCAATTTATTTCTAATTTGATTTAGAGAAAAAGCAAAAGAAATTGAGAAATCTCCAAATTGATGATTTTTTAAAATGATCCTACCAGGGGTGGGTTCCTCCCGGTTCGGACCGGTTCTCCCGAACCGGTAGTGGCCCGCTGGTGATGTCACGATGATGTCACTGAACCGGATCAGTCGGTGCTGGTCCGTGGGGGCCGCCATCTTTTTTTTGAATTTTTTTCAAAAAAAATTTTTGAATTTTTTTAAATTTATTTTTTCCTTCTGAGCATGTGCAGAAGCCAACTTCCGGCACTGTGCATGTGGTCGCCATCTTTTTTTTGGCTTTTTTGGGGGGATTTTTTTGGATTTTTTATTACTGCGCATGCGTGCACGCGCAAAGCGCGTGCACGCCCATGAGGCACGCCCATGCGGCGCGGGAGGGAGCGAACCGGCAGCGAGGTAAGTTGGAACCCACCCCTGGATCCTACCATATGTAAATTGCCATATGATCATGCTTGAGCTTCATATACCTTTGAGTATTATTATCAGATCATCATTCATAAAATTTATTATATGCGTAGGAGAGACATGATTTTTGGATGCCTATTTCTTGTGAAGTGATGACTTCATTGTAGCAGTTAAATAACTTTCCTATATGGCTTCTAAACACTTTTTTTTTTTTACAAAAACTATCATTTTTCAAGTTTCAATCCTCTGGTAATTTTTTTTCTTTTGCTTTCAGCTGAAAAAATAAAACATCAAGCTCAAAAAATAAAGTTAAAAAGAAAAAAGAGATAAAAATAAAAACAAATAAAAATTAGAAAAGAAACATGACAGGTTATATCAGTAGTTTTGTTGTGATAAGGAGAAACGCAAATACTTTAAACATCCATCTTTAATAATTCTTTCCAGAATAATATTTGTAAAGACTTAACGTTCAGTTATCTTTAGTAATCTATTGCCAAAAGTACTGTTAATATTTTGAATTAACCATTTTAAAATAATCTAATCTTTTCTGACAGACTTTTTTTGAGCTTTCATGATTATATTATTTTTCACCAAAATGCCCTACGTTTTAAAATACCACTGATCCAATGACAAATGAATTTTACTTCTCTAATGCCCTAAAACAAAAATTGAACCTGGTTTTCGTGTTATATGATTTTTTATTCCTTAGGAAACATGAATAATATTAGTAAGATTCACTGTGAAAAATTAATTCAAGCCTTTTGATCAACAGGATGAACCAACAGACATTGCTCATAAAGAAAATAACACTGTCAGTTTGCTTATAACCTTGTCAACTTCATGTAGAAGGCTACAATTATATACTATCATTTCAGCAGACTGTAATGTTACTTATGGATTGTCTCCATGGTTTATTCTTATGACTTACTGAAAGGCATTCAAAGGAAATCTTGAATGGTACAGTGAAACATTCAAGAAAAGACACCCTCCAGGGAACATGTAAAATATCTTCATATGATGCTGAAATCTTTGTTGCCATTTCTTATTTTTCCCCATGTGAAAAATGTTCCTCCTTTTTAATTTTGCTTTCAGGGTGCTTAAGAATTTAGTTCAAGTTTCTTCGGGCTGCGTTTTTGAGTTATCTCATGGTCAGAACTGGCAAAATGCATGAATATTGACCTTGCTTAATATTCAGTGAAATGTCTTTCAATTTCTTTATACCAGGGGTCGGCAACCTTAAAAACTCAAAGAGCCATTTGGACCCGTTTCCCAGAGAAAACAAAACACCCAGAGCCACAAAACCTGGATGGGCGTGGTCAACTTGACATCACTCCCACCGAGTCACATGACCCCCCAGCTACGCCTACCCAGGTTTTGTGGGTCTGTTTTCTATGAGAAAAAGATATCTGTCTCTCTTTTCCCTCTCTTTCTCTCTCTCTCCATCGCTTTTTC
>QLTV01001159.1:1874348-1895433 GCA_003457575.1 Thermophis baileyi | reverse complement strand
GTTTGAGGCAGAGGGGGGTGGCAGCATGCGGGCAGAGGCCCAGGGCAAGGCCGGAGCTGGAGAATGGCGCATTCCCTGACCCAGCCGAGGTGGGCGGCGAGTGGGTGGCAGCTCCAGGGCAAGGCTGAAGCAGGGGAATCGCGCGTTCCCCGACCCAGCTGAGGTGGGCGACAGCTCTGGGGCCTCAGGGAATGGCACGGGCAAAGGGCGAGCGGGTGGCATGCATTGCTTACCTTTGGTGAGCTGAGCGGGTGAGGTGACTGGCAAGGTGACTGGCTGTGCCACGTGGTGAAGGCAACATATATATTTCTGAAGTGAAATTAACCAGGTGATTAACATTGGCGGGTGGTGTCATCAGACCCCCTCAATCCCAAAAGACTTTACTATGGCATAAAGTTATGCTGCAACTAAATCTTGGCAGATTCTCTGACTCCTGATTTAGTTGTCTGGGTTTATGTATTTAATGGTTGAGGGGAAAACACTCCTCCCCAGTCATATTATGGACCTGAAAAATCACACACTATTTTTTTTTTTTTAAAAACCTGGAGATAGTAAAAAATCTCCAAAGCACCTGAGGGTAGGAGAAGAAGCAATGGATGGAAACTAATAAAAGGAGAGATCCAATTTAGAACTAAGGAGAAACTTCTTGACAGTTAGAACTCAGTGGGACAACTGATTGTGGGTTGGAGTTGTGGGTACTCCAACACTGGATCTTTTTAAGAGGAGATTGGACAGCCATTTGTCTGCTTGAGCAGAGGGTTGGACTAGAAGACCTCCAAGGTTCCTTCCAACTCTGTTATTCTGCTATTAAGATAGGGACCTGAAGATTAGTTTCTTAGTGGTAGCCCCTTCACTGTATAATAGCTTACCCCTCCCAAGGTTAACACCCACTCTTTCATCCTTTAAAAAAATCAGCCAAAACAGTCCTGTTCCCCAAGACGTTTGATGAAGACGATCCAAAATAGAGGCCAGCCACATGTATGCTTACTAATGTATGAATTTTATGTCATCATGGTGCTTTGACGGGTCTTGGGAGCAGGCCACTTACAAATTATTGCAGTAAATAAATAACCCCCTTGCTTTAAAAATGAAATATCAACTTGTATCTAATGAGTTTGTGTAGATGAAGGAACCCTGGGATGCAGAAAATGAATGTCACCATCCATGCTAACTTTTATAGCTTCTTCTAGAGAGATTCAACTCCGTTAGGAGCTCATTTTTTTTTTCAGAGCTAAAGATCTATGATTTGGATAATTGAAATATGGTATTGCATTAGGCAGTGGTGAGAAATACCTATATTTCCCCCCACTCACTAATGCCTTCAGGTTCTGTAGTTAAATGAGTCACCACTGTGACTCACAAAGGTAACTCGGAGCTATTAGGAAATCTTTATACTGCATCTCTGCATGTGGAGGCAATTAAAGTGTCAGCTCCACATGAATACCAATATTAACAATGCAGTCAAACTTTAAATGATTTATCACAATTGGTGCTGCTGTACCTTGGTGGGAAGAACAAGCACTAAGTTTTAAAAAAAATGCAAAAGGCAGCAAACAAAGGGAGAAAGGATAATGTAAATAAATCCACTTGAAATATATTCAGGGCAAAATGCAAATTATCAAGATAGCAAAAGAAGAATGGCTGAAGGATTGTGTTTAGCCTGCATAATGCTTCAGTATGTTATCGGGAAGAAGGCAACATATTCATCTGAAAAGAAAAAGGGAAAGAAAAGCCCGTACACTCTTTGCAAAACTTTAACCCATAGCTTTGCTTCTGGTGCAATGTAGACCCTGGTGCAAATAGCTTTGCTTCTGGTACTAGGAACAGGGCTGCAAAAATCTGATCAGCCACTAGATGGAAGCAAAGAGACTGTCAGACCTGCCACAGCTTAAACCTCTAAGTGAAAACAATCCTTGGCTCCATTCGTTGAGAAAGGTATAGTTTTATTAGAGATCAAGCGTGTTGCAATAATGCAAAGCCGGAACTGAAATTCACGCGCCAAAATCACTAAGTGCTATTTTCCCCCACTTATCTGCCTCATGCTGAACACCCTATTTTGACCAATCCAGTTTGTGCAAAATGTTTTCATAATGGTCAGCTTAGTTTCAATCAATCAGAATAGAGCTCAAAGGGACCCTGGAGGTGTTATAGTCCAATCCCCCGCTCAAGCAGCAGACTCTATACCAGGGGTGTCAAACTTAATTTCATCAGGGTTGTGTTTGACCTCGAGGGCTGGAGTGGGGGTGGCCAGGGTGGGCGTGGCCAGCTTAACATCACTTTTTTCTGGGGCACCTGTGGTGGCCCAAGCGCTTTGCCAGTGAAAACGGGCTCCCAAGCTCCGTTTTTGCCTGCGACGGCCTCCTGCAACCCTCTGCCAGCAAAAACGGAGCTCAAGAGGGCTGCACCTGGCCCTCGTGAGTTCCGTTTTCACTGGCAGAGGCACCATGGGCCGGTCCTTCTCTGTTTCCAGGGCGACCCCTGCGGGCCAGATCTAAGTATCCCGTGGGCCAGATCCGACCCCCGGGCCTTGAGTTTGACATCCCTGCTCTATACCATTTCAGACAGGTGGCTGTCCAGTCTTTTCTTAAGCCTCCAGCAATGAAGCACCTACAACTTCTGGAAGCAAGCTGTTCCACTGGTTAATTGTTCTCACTGCTAGGAAGTTTCTCCTTAATTCCAGGTTGCTTCTCTCCTTGATTAGTTTCCATCCATTGTTTCTTGTCCTGCCCTCCGGTGCTTTGGAAAATAAGTTGATCCCTTCTTCTTTGTGGCAGTCCTGCAAATACTGTAATACTGCTATCATGTCACCCCTAGTCCTTCTTTTCTCTAGACTGGCCATACCCAATTCCTGCAACCGTTCTTCATATGTTTTAGTCCCCAGGTCTTTAATCATCTTAGATGCTCTTCTTTGCACTTTTACCAAAGTCTCAACAACTTTTTGTAATGTCTGAGCTCAGGTTAGTATGCATCTCCCTCCTTCTTCCAATTGTGTGACCTTGGAGCAGCATCCCAAGGCAGTAGAGCTTCTACTTTCATTTTCCCCTAAGCATTCCCCCTCCCATCGTTCCTCCTCCCTCCAGTTCATGGCAGTCTGCCACCATATAGTAACAAAGCACAAGCAAGCATAAAGTGGCATCTGACAAAGAGTTTTCTGTATTATGCACAGAGGTGGGTTTCAGCAGGTTCTGACCAGTTCTGGAGAACCAGTAGCAGAAATTTTGAGTAGTTCGGAGAACCGGTAGTGAAAATTTTGAGTAGTTCCAGTAAATACCACCTCTGACTGGCCCCGCCCCCATCTATTCTCTGCCTCCTGAGTCCCAGCTGATCGGAAGGAAATGGGGATTTTGCAGTAACCTTCCCCTGGAGTGGGGAGGGAATGGAGATTTTGCAGTATCCTTCCCCTGGAGTGGGGAGGGAATGGGGATTTTGCAGTATCCTTCCCCTAGAGTGGGGTAGGAATGGAGATTTTACAGTATTCTTCCCCTGCCACGCCCATCAAGCCACACCCACCAAGCCACACCATGCCCACCAAGCCACGCCCACAGAACCAGTAGTAAAAAAATTTGAATCCCACCACTGATTATGCGTCATCTGGATATTTGCAAGAAAGATCTGGAAGCCGTTGCTAAGAATGATGGAAAAAATATCTGAGTTAAAATTAGAGGTAGTCCTCGAATTATGACCAAAATTGGGACCAGAATTTCCATTGCTAAGCAAGGTGGTTGTTAACTGAATGAAGCCCAACTTTGTAATCTTTTTTGCCCTGGGTGTTAAATGTATCAATGCAGTTGTTAAATGAAGAATGAGGTCATTAAGTGAATCTGACTAATTGATTTTGCTTGTCGGAAGCCAGCTGAGAAAGTCACAAATGGTGATCCCATAACTCAAGGAATCTGCAACCATTGTAAATACACGATGGTTGCCAAGCACCCAAATTTTGATCATGTGACCGTGCAAATGCTGCACTGTCATGAGTGTGAGGACCGGTCATAAGTCATCTTTTTGAATGCCGTTGTAAATGTTTGAAGTTACAATGGCCCTGAAAAAAGTGACTTATGACATGTCCTCATGCTGACAACTATCCCAGGATTCCTCACAGTCATGTGATCAGAATTTGGATGCCTGATGACTGGCATTTATTTACGATGGATGTAACATCTCTGGGTCATGTGGTCATCACGAACGGAATGGAACAGAACAGAACAGAACAGAATTCTTTATTGGCCAAGTATGATTAGACACACAAGGAATTTGTCTCCTGTGCATAAGCTCTCAGTGTACATACAACAATAGTGATAGATCATTATCATAGTCATTGTAAAAATACATTCATCATAAAACATTAGATACAACACTTAGTGATAGTCATGGCTACTAAATAAGCAATCAACATACCGTATTTTTTGCATTATAAGATGCACTTCCTCCCCCTAAAAGTGGGTGGAAATGTCTGTGTGTCTTATACAGCAAATGTTGCCGAAGCCCCGCCCACCTGCCGACCCCCACCCTTCAGCCATTTTCAGCCTCAGCACATCGCGTTTTCAGCCTCTGCATGTCCATTTTAGACCCGTTCCAGGCTGTGGGGATTGCAACAGCACGTCGCCACCGATCACCACTTCCGGGTGTCGCGTTTTGGGCCTCCGCTGTTGCATTTTGGGCCTCCGCACACCCCATTTTTGGTCTCCATGCATCGCGGTTTCAGTCGGTTCCAGGTGCCTGGAACCGGCCAAAAATGCAATGCGTGGAGGCCAAAAATGAGGTGTGCGGAGGCCCAAAATGCGACACATGGAGGCCGAAAACGCGATGCACAGAGGCAGTGATCAGTGACGATGTGCTGTGGCGATCCCGGCAACCTGGAACAGGTCTAAAATGGAGCGTGTGGAGGCCAAAAATGTGAAGTGCGGAGTCCAAAAACACGATACGCGGAGGCAAAAAACGCGATGCGCAGAGGCGGTGATGGGCTGTGGCGATCCCCGCAGCCTGGAACAGCTGATTGGCAGTGTTCCAGGAGGCTGATCCAACTGCCAATCAGTTGCTCATCCTGAATCAGGTTGTGATAATGTGCTGAAGCTGACCAGGCTGTTTGTTGTTTGAATACCGATGGATGCTGGTAGGCAGAGGCAGAATTATTTTTCTTGTTTTCCTCCCCAAAAACTAATGTGCGTCTTATACTCCGGAGTGTCTTATACTCCGAAAAATATGGTAATTCATACTAGGATACTAAGTAAACAATATAAATCATAAGATACAAGTAACAAAGTTACAGTCATAAGGTGATAGATAATAGGGAAGATGAGAATAATGATGGTAATACAGCCTTTCTAGATAGTTTGACAGTGTTGTGGGAATTAGTTGTTTAGCAGAGTGATGGCATGGGGGGGGGAGACAGATCCTCCACCATTTATATACATTGTTACTATATTTATATATATTATACATTGATTTAACGCATTTTCTAATCTTATGTCCTCATCCCACATTGTCTCTTCAATTTTCTATTATTAGTCCAATTATACCATTTTTCCCAAACGTCATGGTATTCTGAATTTTTTTGTCCTCTGAGTTCAATCGTTAATTTATCCATTTCAGCACAGTCGTATATTTTTTTTTAATTATCATACTGTCCATCGGTGTGGTGGGGTTCTTGTAGATATTTTCACCGCCCTCTTTTTGACTCATGCAGTATACAGGCCCTCAATGGAAGGCAGATTGGTAGCAATTGTTTTTTTCTGCAGTTCTAATTATCTGTTGAAGTCTGTGTTTGTCTTGATTGGTTGCAATGCCAAACAGGACAGTAATAGAGGTGCAGATTAGTGATCTTTCCAACCAGCATCTGGCAAGCAAAGTCAGTGTGCAAAACCAGATTCACTTAATGATTATGAGTCACTCAACAACCACCTTGCTTACAATTGAAATTCCGGTTTCAGCTGTGGTTGTAAGTTAAGGACTACCTGAAGTTCAGAAGTTGTTAATTTCACTACAACAGCTTCTTTCCCCCAGTCTCTTTGGGAATCCTTGCGTCTCTCTTTTTCCCTTTAGCTGCTATATATTATTCAACAACTGTAATTGGGTGAGTGAGGCAGTGTAAAAAAAAAAAACCCAACAGAGATCCAGCTTTCATGCTCCCTCTACAATTTTGTCTGAGTTCTTTTAATTTCTAATGGAGGCTAAGTATGCAATCAAAGCTCTAGGTGAACATGTTTTCCTTGGACTTTAAAAGCCTTCTGTCTCACTGGATAATTTCTGAAACAGGAGGAAAATGAACTGATTATTTCTAGTCCTCTTGTCTTTATGTAGATGCAGTCTGTTAATAAATGGATAGCTGGTACTCTGAGACAGAGCTGCAACTTTGCTTCCTTAAGTAAGTTTCCATCAATTCCTGGCTACATATTGGTGTCAAGAGATTATGGTTCCATAGGTCATATTTTAAAAATAGCATGTGTAGCTATAGCTTAGCCACAATTCAGGAAATATGATTATATATATATATATATATAAAGTGTTATTCAATTACCAGACAGTCTCTCTGAAAGTGTGTCTAGTGCCGAGCATGTAAGATATAGGAACATATTGGAAATTGAAATCATACATCACCTTCTGCGGTTTAGATGCAGAATGCAGCAAATAGATTCATTGCATGGTTCTTTTCATAATATTGCTTTGTTAATTATTTTTTAAAAAATTATATGCAGAGAAGGAGCGAAAGAGAGAGAGAGAAAAAAAGCATGGAGCGAAGAATGTAAAAAACACGTAACGATTCATAATTATGTTGAATTATGAATTGTTCATAATTATAACACAGAAAAGAAGATGTATGCTTGGATCCCATCCTGGTATTTATCATTCTAAAAGTAAATGAAGAAAATGGCCATTTAAACATAACTTGTTCGAGTGCTTTTAGCTTTTAAATGTAATTTTGCCAGTAAGGGCAGCTTTTTCTGGGCTGCAGAAATGCAAGGGAACACTAGATGGCAGCAAACAACTGGCATGCTGTGGTCTCTTTGCTGCCACTTCATGGTAGCTTGGATTTTTGCAGCACATACAGGTGTGATACTTAGTTTAGCCTCCCTTAATATATGCAAAGAATCTTCAGACTGTAAAGGCTGTCAGCTGTCAACCTGATGTCACAAATCCTTCTTCATGAGAGGTCCTCAAACAGAGACTATCTGGCAGAGAAGTTCTAGTGGTATCAAATAGAGGAGAATATTTGTAGCTCAGGGTTGAATTGAGGGGTTCTTGGTCTCTCTGAGCTTGGTTATTTTCTTGCAGACATTTCATTACCTAACTAGGTAACATCATCAGCAGGCTAGCACTGATGATGTTACCAAGTTGGATAATAGATTTATTAGACAACAGCCAAGCTCAGAAAACGGCAAGGTCCCCAAAACTCTAGTGAGCAGGAGTTGGACTAGATGACCTCAAGGGTCCCTTTAGGCTCTATGATTCATACAGGTAGTTTAATTGCAGTACATTGTCAAGAAAGAGAATTTAACTTGTTCAGAACATGTGAATAGAAATGGAATCACAAATGTTTTGTCATGATAGTTTGTTAAACAGACCATCATGGTTTAACTTTTATCCTCAGTTCTGCTCATCACAATAAGGGGTGTGGCCTTGTACATATGTACAAGGCCAAAAAAAAAAAAGCACAGAGAGAAAGGGATTTGCATATTTAAATATAATATGTTTAAAAAGAATTGGAGAAAAGTAATAACAATAAATCCATGAGGTGGGAGAGATATGTTAAGTGGGGGATATAAAAAACATCCTTTTTCTATGTGAAAACTCAAAGTAGTGGCTATGACTGTACAAATGAAACTCCACCCCCTTTTTACATGTGCATTATTTGTAAAAGGGGCGGGGCTTCCCTCATAAGGTTTTTTTTGCCTTTTTGGACATATACACACACACATGGACACCTGTAGTTGTGGCTCCAGGCTCTTCTGTGGAAGAAAGATTCTGATTGACATATTATCTGCTGACTTTTCTGCTGACAAACTATCTAAAAAATGAAATACAATATATAGTAGATAAAAGTAAGGTTCTACACCAGCTAAGAAAAACCAAGCTACTGGTATAGATTAGGTGAAACTTGGCTTAATGCCAGTAACTGTGAGAGGGATCTTGGAGTCCTAGTGGACAACCACTTAAACATGAGCCAACAGTGTGTGGCAGTAGCCAAAATAGCCAATGCAATCCTAGGCTGCATTAATAGAGGGACAGAATCAAGATCACGTGAAGTTCTAGTACTGCTTTACAAAGTAAGGCCACACTTGGAATACTGCATCCAGTTCTGGTCAACACATTACAAAAAAGATGTTGAGACTCTGGAAAGAGTGCAGAGAAGAGCAACAAAAATGATTAGGCGGATGGAGGCTAAAACATATAAAGAACGGTTGAAGGAATTGGGTATTTTTTATTATTATTTATTTATTTATTATTTATTTTTATTTATTTATTTGTCAAGCATGTATATGATTACAGGTAAAGTATAAATATTAATATGAGTATATAATAAGTACAAACATAATTTTGAGTACATATTTTTCGAGTACATATTTTTCTAATACATGGGGACTTTAGGACAGGGACGGTAGGCACGCTGGTGCGCTTATGCACGCCCCTTACAGACCTCTTAGGAATGGGGTGAGGTCAATGGTAGTCAGTTTAAGGTTAAAGATTTGGGGGTTTGGGGAAGAAACTACAGAGTCGGGTAATGTATTCCAGGCATTGACCACTCTGTTGCTGAAGTCGAATTTTTTGCAATCAAGTTTGGAGAGGTTTACATTAAGTTTGTATCTATTGTAAGCTCGTGTATTGTTTCGGTTGAAGCTGAAGTAGTCATTGACAGGTAGGACATTGTAGCATATAATTTTGTGTGCTACACTTAGTATGTCTAAGTATGTCTAGTCTAGGGAAAAGAAGGACTAGGGGGGACATGATAACACTGTTCCAATATTGGAGGGGCTCCTACAAAGATGAGGGAGTCAAATTATTTTCCAAAGCACCAGAAGGCAAGACAAGAAACAATGGATGGAAACTAACCAAGGAGAGAAGCAACCTAGAACTAAGGAGAAATTTCCTAATGGTGAGAGCAATTAATCGATGGAATAACTTGCCTTCAGAAGTTGTGGTTGCCCCGTCACTGCAGGCTTTCAAAAAGAGACTGGACAACCATTTGTCTGAACTAATATGGGGTCTCCTGCTCAAACAGGGGGTTGGACTAGAAGTCCTCCGAGGTCCCTGCCAACTCTATTATTATATGTTCTACTTTTGATTCTTTCCTTTAGAAATTAGCATGCATGGTCCAACATCTGTCCAGGACTTTTGTCTCTTAAGTAGCCCTCTACCAGGCTCACTTATTTATTCTTGTGGGCTGGAAATGGGGTTTGAAATTATTTCATTATTTACTTTATTGGGATTTATGATTTGTTTTTGTTTTTATTGATTGGAACCCACCAAAAGAACTTCTGGGGCGTGAACAGCCTATAAATATTTTAAATCAATAAAACAAATATGTAGTAAAGGCAGACAGTTTGCACCACTCACTCAGCCAGCAATTTGTGGGTGGAATTGTTTGCTGGGCATGACAGAGGAATTTTGCCAAAAACAATATTCCTTGGCCGTGTTCCTCAACTTTCTCTTGTATTATCCATTGTTAATTTGCTACGTTTGTTTTAAAAAGAAGGAAAGATTGAAGACCAGACTTCAGCATTATTTTGATCCTTGTAAACATTGGTGGCATGAACAGAGAGCTCTCTAACATTCTTAATTGTTATTGTTGTGTAGGAAGTTAGCACCCACCCCTCTCCTAGGAAAATGAGATATTGTAGGAAATATTAAAAGGGCAGAATATTTCCCCAAAAGGGAGGCAGAAACTCAGCCCCCCCCCCACCTTTGTCAATGGGCCATTAAGGCTTGGGCCAGTCTATTCTACATAACAAAGATCTACCTCCTTCAGGCAGAGCCATAATAGGACTTGCCCAAAGCCCTTTCATTACATCATCACCCAGCAAGGCTCAACCAAGCCGGGGACTCAAAAGACAACCTACAAAGTTACCCCTGCATGGCCCCATGGGAGTCTGACAACCAATCAGAACACAAGCGCAAATTCAAAGCCCAACAGAGGCCATAAAACCCAGGCACTCTCAGCATCTCTTCCCTTTTTGCCCAGGACCTCAAACCATGTGATCCTGTTCATCAATAAACCTTCTTTCCAAGCAACTTCAACTCAACCAAGCTGGGGACTCAAAACACAACCTACAAAGTTGCCCCTGCATGGCCCCATGGGAGTCTGACAACCAATCAGAATACAAGCTCAAATTCAAAGCCCAACAGAGAGCATAAAACCAGAGGTGGGTTCCTCTCGGTTCGGACTGGTTCGCCCAAACCGGTAGCGACCCGCTGGTGATGTCACGGTGACGTCACGGAGCCGGTTCGGTAAGTGCCGGTCTGTGGGTGCTGCCATCTTTTTTTGGGAATTTTTTTTTGAGTTTCCGGCACTGCGCATGCGTTGCCATCTTGTTTTTGGCTTTTTTGGGGGGGATTTTTTTTTATTTTTTGGCACTGAGCACCCTAACCCTAACCCTAACCCTAACCCTAACCTTAACCCACGTGGCGCGGGAGGAAGCGAACCGGCAGCGAGGTAAGTTAGAACCCACCCCTGCATAAAACCCAGGCACTTTCAGCATCTCTGCCCTTTTTGCCCAGGATCTCAAGCCATGTGATCCTGTTCATCAATAAACCTTCTTTCCAAGCAGCTTCCATGTTTCCAGTGTCTTTCTCCCCACTTGGAACTGAACTCAAATGGACAGTTCTTCCAACAGTTGATTGTTGATTTTTAATTAATAACAAAAATGGCTTTACCAAAAAAAGTGAAAGAAATACAACAAAGAGGAGAAAAATACATAGAGGTAGTCCTCAACTTTTAACCACAATTGACCCTGGGATTTTGGTCGCTATGTGATGTGGTCACGAAGAAAGCCATCATGTGACTGGATCTAATTTTATGACCATTTTCCTCCAGCCATTAAGTGATCACCATGGTCATTAAATGAATCCATTGATGTTGTCTGCTTGTCAAATTCCATGTACTAGGTGCGTAGTGCAAGAGAATTAACATTTTCTCTGTAAATGTTACCTTTTGTCCCATGATCATACTTGAATAATCTATGATTTTCTCCCAAAACGTAGTAAGTATAGGATATTGTAAACATGTATTTTGAAAAAAAGTATTATCTTTATTACATTTCTAAGAAAGTGCTGGTTTTTTTACAGTTCTTTTTTTATACAAACGTAATGGAGTCCAATAAATTGCAGATATTATACGATAAACAATAATATCCAGAATTTATTGGACTCCCAGTACGTTTGTCGAAAGTCATAAATTGAGATCCATTGACACTCTTGCTATAAACATTAAGGAAATCTTCCATTGCCTAGACAATATTGGAACCACTAATTCTTTATGCCACTTATTTTTTTTTAGCATCTGCATATCAAATTAATTTATTGATAACGAATATCTATAAAATTACTGGGATTCTTTTTATTTTAGTTTTAAAGGATTTAGCAAGTTGTTCTACTATGGCTGGAGTCTCAGGAGCTGTAAATGCAGCTGGCCCAAACAATATTGTTAGCAAATGTGCTAGATGTAAATATTGCCATTGGGTTACATCTGCCAGATGATATTTGTCTCTTAACACAGAGTATGTTAAAAATTCATCTTCTCATCCATCAGCAGATCCTAAGTCAGTATCTCTGTTTGCATCCAGTTTTTTTTTTTTCATATCGCCATCTTTTCCCCAATTTTCCCCCAAACTTTGGTTTCCTCAAAAGTCAATTTGGCATGGGAAAAAGGATGGACTCTTTTTTTCAAATTAGATGTTATATTTCATAACTTTCTGAAATAATTGTTTCCAGAGATGTTATTTATTTAACAATTTTCTACATACGCACCCTCACCCAAGTGATACTAGAGTTTTTGTATATTTAGATCCTAATCCTGTTTGAGCGGTGGCGGTGGCCTAGTGGTGAAGACGCTCACCTCACACTTAGGAAGCTGATAGTTCAATCCTAGGCAGCGACAGATGTTTCTCTATCAGGGCACAAAGAGAAAATAACTGCTGTGAACCCCACATAGGCATCAGGAAGGGCATCCGGCCAGTCAATGCTCAGCTCCATTCAGTTGCCTGGACTCCACCCCTATGAAAGGGATTACAGGGTTGTAAAAAGAAAAAGAAAAGATCCTAATACTGTCCATTCAATCAAAGGTGTTATATATGAATATTCTAAAGTTGCCCAAATTGGAAAATTAACTCTAATTGTTGCCTTCCAGTATTTAATACTTGACAATAGGTAAGCATGATGATATAGCTCCAGATTGAGAAAACCAAATCCCCCCACATTAATTGGTATTTGTGCTTTCTGTAAAGATAATCACAGAATCTAAGAACCCCATATAAAATTTCTAAATAAAGATTTTATTACGAATGAAGGAAACTATATGTGTCCCAGTATAATATTGCAGGATCAAACCTGGGTCGGTCACTGGGACCAGAGATTTAGTCTTCTGAGTTTTCGGACTCATGATGAGCATGGAACTTCTCTCTACCAGAATATATGCTTTGGGCTATTCTATGTGTAGTATTAATGTGGTGCAATGAATAAGGACATAAACTCAATTTCGCAGCTACTAAGATTGTTGGCCGAGCAGGTACAAAGGTAGCCAGAGAAATGATTGAAACCTGGGAAACAGGCCTCTTGTTAGACAATGGGAATGCTGATTTACCACCAATTTATCAGCTATTTAGGAGCCAGGACTTGGCAGCAGAAGAAAACAACAGCCAACAACTTGATAGCTGGCCATCAACACCCCAATCAACAACTAAAAAGCCACACACAACCAGGCAGCACATAAATACTATGGATAGAATTGCCCAAAGTACACCTTCTGATAAAGAGTAGTTCCCTGAGGATGGGCTCCAGCATGATTCCGAAAGCTCTGAAGACTAAACATTTGTGTTTAGTGATCGGTCCAGATTGGATGTTGCAAAGATTTTATTTTCTGAAAATATTGTCCAGATATATAATCTGGAATTCCTCTCAGAATATAAATTAATCTGAGAATAATATTGATTTTGAAGCATTCACCTTTCCCCAAAGGTATAAATATTTTATTTATATTATATGTTATTAACTGAGGTATATCCTTTGGTATACATATGCGTAAATATTTAATGGATTCAGTACAAATATGGAATTGATATTCCTTAAATGGATGGGTAACCCAATTTTCACCTGTAAACCAGTGGTGGGTTGCTTCCGGTTCGCCCCAGATCGGGCGAACCGGTAGCGGTGGCGGTGGCAGGAGGCTCTGCCCACCCGCCCAGACGTCATCACGGATTATCTGCGCATGCGCAGAAGGTTCTGCGCATGCGCAGAAGCACCGCGTGTGAACGCGTTCACAGTTCCGAACCGGTAGCGAAGGTAAGTGAAACCCACTACTGCTGTAGGCCTCAATTCCGATTTGGACCCGCTAATAGAATATCCTGCTATTTTGCTAAAGGCATCTTATCTTTTGCATCAACACTGGGATAGTAATATGAGTTTTAGAACTAAACAAAACAATGCCATCTTCAAGTAAAACCAATTTGTGTTCAAACTCAGAGGCATTCTTTTTAAAAAAAAAAAAAAAACTGATCTGTGGCTGCAGCACAATCTTTTTGTTTGGAAATGTGCAGACCCACTCAGAAAATTAAAACAAAAATTTGCTGAAGCTATGTAGAATGCTTCAGGGGGCTACAAGGAACGGGGCCTTGCATTTTCATCAATGTGTCTTTCAATCAATGAAGTATTTACTTAGTACCTATTAGGGCAACCTTATGGTAACAGGCCATTCTTCAGCAATTTGATGGGGGGAAATATATATATATACATAACAGAATTTACTCTCAAACTGGCCCAAAATGTTAGTAGAAAGAAAGATTGGAGAACTTGCCTGAGAAATATGGATCTAGATCAGGGGTGTCAAACTCAATTTCATTGAGGGCCACATCAGAGCTGTGATTGACCTCGGGGTGTGTGTGTGTGTGTAGCCGACTGGGTAGGTGTGGCCAACTTGGTGGGTGTGGCCAGCTTGACGCCACTCCCCAAAGTGCTGGCATGTTTCCTCTTTGCATTGGATAGACCTGGCCGAAGCGATGCTGGCCTGATCTTTCCTCTTTGTATTGGATAGACCGGGCTGAAATTACACTGGCCTGATCTTTCATCTTCACATTGAGTAGACCAGGACGGCCCCGCGGGCCAGATCTGACCATTCCTAATCTACATATTAGCTGGAATGATATATCCTTGTTTTCTGGCAGAAGTGAGCAGATATGTGTCTCTATCAATCTTCTTAGGACCACGGAAAGGGTCTTCAGACAGCACTGGCTCCTTCAGCTAAAAAAAAAATGAGCAACGTCCACGTGAGTTGGACACGATTGGATTACCTTTACCTTTCGTTGTGAGTTACACAGACTCATTTGAGAGTTGGGCAGCCTATAAATTAAATTGTCTGTGATATAACTTGTAAGCTGCCTAGAATCACCTCGTAGGGGGAGATGGGCATCATAAAAATTAAATATATAAAATAAATAAATAAGAATACATGGTAATTTCCCCATTTTTCTAGGTCCTTAATTCGTTGTCTAACATCTGAATTTCAAGGTGAATTTCAAGTAAGAAGGAATCACTTGCCATACCATTCATTGCTCTGAAATCTGATGAAATGAGAGGAATTGCTTAGAGAATTTACCCTCCCTGTCCACTTTATATTTGACTTATCTTTCAGAAAGCCCTTCACAATTTGGTTGGGGTGATAACATTTAAATATTTTGTTGTTCAGCGCAGAGAGGAGGGGGTGGGGAAACCTCTTTCAGCTTCTTTTTCAAAGGAATTCCATGAATCACTGAAATGTGACATTTCTAAAGGTTTAAGGGACCGATTTCAAGGGAGGCGAAACACCCCCCCCAAGCCTTTTCCACCTTTTGTTTTGTGCCAGTTTTTTTTTTTTATGTAACGCTGCACAAACTGGGTGCAGAAAAAGGATTATTGATCGGCCTGATCCTCATGAGAGCAAGAAAGAAGGAAGAGCAAACTAGCATTGATTTGGAAATGGTAGTAATGGAATCGGGGAAGGTGGTGGGGGGGGGCGACCGTTGTTTGCTGGGAACAGATAAAAATGAGCGATCTTTCAGGCGTGCTCTATCTGCCTAAATCAAACCGTAATAAATGAGGCTGGGTTTTCAGACACATGAAATCAATAGGGCAAAGTGCATTTGAGGAACCTCATATCATCAAAACTAACCAGGTCGGACTTCATCATGCAGCTAACAGCCTCATTGTTCGTGGAAATATTGTTGAAATCATACCTCACTAGTCCCGGTGTCTGGCACGATATCAGGAGATTCCAAATAGGGGTTAGACAGAAACCTCTTTCAAGATTCGTCAATTTAAAAGGAAAAAAAGAAAGTTAATGGGTCACTTCTTTTGAATGTAACCCAGTAGTGGTTTCTAAAACCCTTTACTACCGGTTCACGCGAGCGCACAAACACGATGCTTCTGCGCATGCGCAGAAGCATCCCGGGTGGGTGGGCGGAGCCTCCCGCCGCCGCCACTACCGGTTCTAAGAACCGGGCCGAACCGGGAGCAACCCACCGCTGATGTAACCCTTTCTTTTATACGAAGTCAGGATGCTGTATATACAACAAGTAATAACAATGTATTACTTACATTAATTTGGTCTAGTGGATAATGTACCAGGCTAGAAACCAAGTCACTGTGTGTTTTAGTCCTGCCTTAACCATGAAAGCTGTCTAGGTCAGGGGTCTCCAACCTTGGCAACTTTAAGCCTGGCGGACTTCAACTCCCAGAATTCCCCAGCCAGCTTTGCTGGCTGGAGAATTCTGGGAGTTGAAGTCCTCCAGGCTTAAAGTTGCCAAGGTTGGAGACCCCTGGTCTAGGTGATTTGGGGCCAATCACCGGAATACGATGAGTTCTAGTCCCGCCTCGGGCATGAAAGCCATCTGGGTGATTTTGGGCTAATCACCAAAAGACGATGAATTCTAATTGTAGTCCCGCCTTAGGGCCTTAGGCATGAAGGCTGGTTGGGTAACCTTGGGCCAATCATCAGGAGATTGTGTGTTCTAGTCCCATCTTAACTATGAAAGCCATCTGGGTGACCAACCACCACATTCCCAAGTCTCAATATATTTCTCCTTCTTTCCTCTTAATGGTCAAAGCCAGACATACTGCATAACATTAGTTTCATATCTCTTATTAATTTATACTTTCCCCCTTTTCGTGTATGCCCATGTACTCCACATATGCAGGAAGTGGCATAAAAACAATTCAATTGGCAACTGGTTCTTTATTTTCATTTTTTTAAAAGTCAGCCCCTTCCCCATCCCAGGAGATTAGCATTTTAAGGGTAATTAAAAGGAAATACGGATGGAAACTTTCTTGTTCCCCAATTCTATGATGGCCAATTAACCTGTACCAGAGGTGGGTTCCTACCGGGTCTAACCAGTTCTTTAGAACCGTTAGTAAACCGGTGATGACGTCACGGAACCGGTTCTTTCGGTGTGTTCCGTGGGCGCCGCCATCTTGGATTTTGCTTCTGCGCATGTGCAGAAGCTATTTTTTGATTGCAGCCTAACCCTAACCTGGTGTGACCCTGAGCGAACCGGCAGCAAATGGATCCAGAACCCACCCCTGACCTGTACATATAAATGTTTTGTATGCAGACAATCTCAAATTAAATCTCTAGATTTCTTTATAAAATCCTCAGAGAGAGGGAAGAAGAATAATCGTGTGGCTGAAAATTCAGTGGAAGATTTAGGATGGTCTCCCACTTGCATAACTAAATTTTAGTTGCCAACAATTGTACTTCAAATAAAAGCAGTTGGTTATGTATGGAAACCTTTGCATCTCTTTCCGTATGAAAAAGGGTACATTTTCATAAAGGACTAATTATGCCTGCAAATGTCATCTAATTCTATTCAAAAGCAGTTAACTCTTGCGACTTGTCTAGCTATGAAGCACGCTTAAAGGAATCTAAGCCATAAACCTTTGCATAAAGTTTATCCATAATAATAAGACATTCTTTAAGGAACATTGTCCACTGTTCTTGAAAATTGATCTCTATTAATTTAAAATTTTTGAAACGTGTTAGTTGTACTTTTTCCTATTAATCAATCAGTTCAGCCAGGCATACTTTGATCAGGTCCAAATTTAACCCACCTTGCTAAAACACCAATGTAGACACTAGCAGGATCCTATGGTGGCTGCACATCCCTAATTTGTTATGGTTCAACAACAAACACAATGTTTTGAATACTTGACTGTCATTTCTTAATATTTGACCGATTTTGCTTCAGGAAGTTTGCCTTCTAAAATGTTGCTGGGAAATTAAAACTATCCATTAAGTCCACTTGTCGAAAAATGCTAAAATGGCTGCCATTTACACTACAGTTATTTCCATTTCAATTTGTCTGGACACCTAATTCAAAAAAATGCATCAATAAATATGAAAACTTTGTCTCCCCCCCCCCCCATATCTAATAAACAAAGGAGCAAACAAAATACGGTAAATAGGGTCAGTGCTAAAGTGGTATTGGGATTAAATATATATTCCTTCATACTTGATAAGGCTGCTGTGTTTATTTTTGTTCAGGCTGCACTGGAAGATTGATGATATCATTAACTCTTCATTTCCTTACTTTATGTGTTTACCAACCCCTCCCACTTTTATATGGTGTAGAAAGCAAGTGAATTGTTGTCACTTAGCAACCCTATCAATATTACGCTCTTACACATAAATGCATGGACACAGCTGCATGAATCTGTTGGGAAAAGAACAGCAATTTTGGAAAACAGTGGAAACTGACCATTACCTTAAAAACTACTTTAGTACATTAGTTTTAGCTCCTGTTATTACCTGAATAGCCTCCACTGCCTGTCCTTTGCAAGCTTGATAGAGAAGGAAGTTGAAGTTGCCTCAAATTCTGGCTACAACATATTCAAGTTATACCAATTTTCTTGCATTGTTTTTATACACTGTAGCAAAAAAATGATAGTAGATTGGTGTAGGCGTTAATGAATGCTATTGTAGAAAGTTAGCACCCACCCCTCTCCTAGAAGAATGAAATATTTTGGGAAATATTAAAAAGGCAAGATATTTTATTTCCCTAAAGGGAGAAATGGAGAAACATGCTCTTGGAAAGCAGCCCCCATCTTTCTTAATAAGCCCTCAGCAGATGTAAGCACTTAAGAGATAAAGAGCTGAAAGAAGCCAAGTATTTAGGTAGCTCTATTCATAAGCAAATACCCTCACCCAAGAGCCAACACAGGAAAAAGCCATTCAGCCACAATAGGAATTGCCCAACACTCTTTCAGAACACAAATAAGATAATTATTTCTGAATAATTATGGAAGAAGATAATTCACATATGAAATTATCAGACCAGTGGCCCACTCAGGGTTGCATTATTTATCCTGTCCCACAGAGATACAGGTAATCCTTGACTTACAAACACTCATTAAACAATGGTTCAAAGTTACAATGGCTTCAGAAATATGATTTATGGCTTGTATTCACACTTATGGCCATTGTATCACACACACACACACCCGCAGTCACATGACTGGATTCGGGCGCTTGGCAACCAGCTTGCATTTATGATCAGTTGTAGCATCCTGTGATCACATCAGCGGTGGGTTGCACCCCGTTTGGCCCGGTTCTGTGAACCGGTAGCAGCAGTGGCAGGAGGCTCCGCCCACCCGCCCAGGACGCTTCTGCACATGTGCGAGCATGCGCGCGAACTGGTAGCAACAGGTTTTAGAACCCACTACTGGATCACATGATTGCAATTTGTGATTTGTTTTGCTGCTCTCTGGCAAAAAGAAAATAAAGTTATTGGGGAAGCTGGGTTCTCTTAATGACCCCTGTGATTTTTTTAACTATCACAGGAAAAAAAAATGGTTGCAAAATTGGGTCCAATTGTGTGGTGGCTTGACTTATGACTGCATCAACTTACGACCAAAATTCCAGTTCCAGTTCAAAAATCAAGAATTGACTGTATCCACAGGGAGATCAAAAAATAAGACTGGATGGGCAAAATTCCTTTAGGGCATCATCAAACACCCTCTTGGTACCCAAGAGCTGCCCCCAAATTTGAGGGTAGGACCCACTTGTGGGCAAAACTATGTTTTTGAGGTGTTTTTGTTTAAACCAGTGTTGGCAAACCTTTTCAGCACCGAGTGCCGAAACAGGAGTGTGTGCGCATGCACAGGGGAGCGCCGGAAACCGGAAGAGCAGATCCCCGGTGCGCACGTGCGGGAGTGCCAGAAACCGGAAAAGCAGTTCCCTGGTGCGCATGTGCATGCTGGGAAGCTGAGCTTCCAGTTTCCGGCACGCACATGTGCACAGGTCACATGGTCTTCCAGTTTCTGGCATGCATGCGTGCGTGAAGACCAGCTGGCATGCATGCCAGGGAGCTGCTCTTCCAGTTTCCAGTGCTCCTGCGTGCGCAAAGACCAGCTGGCTGGCGCACATGTGCGCACCGGAACCCAGAAGAGCAGCGGGCGACGGCTAGCGTGCCCGGAGAGATGGCTCTGCGTGCCACTTCTGGCACGCGTGCCATAGGCTCGCCATTACTGGTTTAAACTAACATTTTTAAATAACAGTTAATATAAGGTTGTTAAATGCAGGAAAATTGTGCCACCTGTTTTTAACAATGATACTCACATTGGAAGCTGGGCTTCCATTCCTCTTCCTCCTTACATTCCAAGATCCCCCCCCCCCAAGTGCTAATGTCAGGCTGTCAGCTCATGAAGCTTGGATAGGTGAGATGCAGTTTGCTTAGCAAACCCGGTTTAAACCACTGTATATAAAATACATGGACCTTTTCCCTGACCGGCAAGTCATCTGCAGGAATCAGGGCAGGCTTTCCAGCCCTATTTGGAGATGCTGAGATGAATGCTGGGACACTTCCTGCATGAAAAGTAGGTCTTTTCCTACTGATCTGCCCACTGTGGCTGCAGATGTCACCCGGGATATTTGGCATGCAAAGCATGTGATCTTCTCAATTATACTTCCTTCCTTCCTAGTTCTCTAAGTTGGACAGTTGTCATTTGGTTACAGCCTTAAGCTTAGCCCAAGGCATTTTATTTTGCCCGCCTGCATCTACGTAAATCTCCACATGGCCTTCCTGGGTCTTCTGGATTTGTCTCCTTTGTTCCGAGACCTTAATCTCCTTCACGTATTCCCAATCATCTCGACCATATTACTGAGTTTCCATCTTCTGACCCTGTCCGTTTCTATCATGGTGATCCTCACTCTAATTGCTCTTCCCGTGTCTCTCCTGGAGACATTCGGTATTCCTCTCTCAAATTTGAGACAAGCACAGGATGGGCTGTATCTGTCTGCCTCTCTCTTCTAAAGATCCCAAAAGAAAATCCCAAAAAGGAAAAGAAGGATTTTGTTTTGTTTTTTTAATATAGAGAGAGCAGCTTACTTTTAAACGTTTGACATAATTTATAGCCCACGAAGGCGCTTTGCTATTAATTTAATCATGCATTTTTTCACCCAAGAAAAGTGCTTTTTTGGGGAGGGGGGGGTTGTGAGACTTGGGTTTCGCACCTGCTCTCTGCAAGATAGTGGTTTTAATGTACAGTATATTTTATAGCCATGTGAAGCTGGCAAGAGAAAAAGGCTTTTTCATTCAGCATCCTCGGTGACAGTAAGCACAAAATTGGGCTTTAGTCAAGGGTAATTAGCAAGCATTGGCTGGTTGGGTGATTTACGCCATATTCTGTAAGCTTAAAAATAGCTTTTTGCTCTTTCCTTACCTTAGAAAAAGGCCAGAAATTCCGAAGAGAAAATGGGATGGGAAAATAAGGCGCTTGAACCAGGGGTGGGCTCCAACTTACCTCGCTGCTGGTTCACTCCCTCTCGTGCCACGTGGGCGCGCCTCATGCACAGCAACAAAAAATCCGGGGGAAAAAAGCCAAAAAAAAAAAAAAGACGGCGGCCACATGCACA
>QLTV01001159.1:1856838-1868295 GCA_003457575.1 Thermophis baileyi | reverse complement strand
TTTTTAAATATTGTAACACTTCTATCATGTCTCCCCTGGTCCTTCTCTTCACTAGACTAGCCATGCCCAGTTCCTGCAACCGTTCATCATATGTTTTAGCCTCCAGTCCCCTAATCATGTTGGTTGCTCTACTGTGCACTCTTTCTAGAGTCTCAACATCTCTTTTATCGTGTGGTGACCAAAACTGGATGCAGTACTCTAGGTGTGGTCTTACTAAGGCTTTATAGAATGGTATTAGTACCTCCCTTGATTTTGATTGTATCCCTCTGTTAATACAGCTTAGGATTGCATTGGCTGTTTTGGCTGCCTCCACACACTGTTGGCTCGGCTGTCACAGAGAAGGAGTCAACCTATTCTCCAAAGCATCTGAGGGCAGCATAAGAAGTAATGGATGGAAACTTAACAAAGAGAGATCCAACCTAAAACTAAGGAGACATTTCCTGATAGAACAATTAATTATTGGAATGGCTTGCCATGAGCCATGGTGGCATAGTGGTTAGAATGCAGTATTGCAGGCTGATTCTGCCCACAGCCAGGAGTTCAATCCTGACCAGCTCAAGGTTGACTCAGCCTTCCATCCTTCCGAGGTCAGTAAAATGAGGACCCAGCTTGTTGAGGGCAATATGTTGTGACTCTGTAAACCACTTAGAGAGGGCTGTAAAGCACTATGAAACAGTACATAAATCTAAGTGCTAAATGCTGTTGCCTCCAGAAGTTGTGGGTGCTCCCATCACTGGAATTTTTTTAAAAAAGATTGAACAGCCATTTGTACAGGATATTACAGGGTTAGGGTTGAACTAGAAGGCCTCCAAGGTCCCTTCCTCGTCTGTTATTCTGCATTCTGTTCTGTTTTTAAGAGGTTGGGGATGTGTGGTGGTATGTAGGTGCACTCAGTAAAGGAAGGGAGAGCTTGGTGCATTACTTGGAATGTTTCAGCTGAATTAGTCTTAAAATCCTGGCTCAAATATATGACAACAAAAGATTGTCTTGCTCTTTTAGCTGCAGCTTCTGAGTCTTTGGAGAAAAATCCCTTTTTGGTTTTTTTCCCCTTCAGTGATTTTCTGATGCTTTGAAGTATAAAATGTCATAGCCTTTTAACTCAGCTAGCAAGCGTGTAGGAGCATGTGTGCACATGCGTTCGTGTGCATTAGCGTATGTGTGTGTACAAATTGCAAATATATATAAACACAGCTTTCGGACTTCAAAATGTAACAAACCAAAAGTACTCGCACATCATTCTTTGTGCATTGTTGTATTTCTGCCTCTGCCAGAACAAAATATTTATCCCAAATAAAGAGGAGTCGATACCTTATTTATGGGGCTGCCACAAAGAAGAGGAGTTTGCCTTCAGAAATTGTGGGTACTCCATCACTAGATATTTTTAAGAAGAGATTGGACAACCATATCTCTGAAGTGGTATATGCTTGAGCAGGGGGTTGGACTAGAAGATCTCCAAGGTCTCTTCCAACTCTGTTATTCTGTTATGCATTAAAGGGTAGTCCTGAAGAAATTAGAAATGCTATGGACAAGCAACTTTTTTTTTTATTTTTTAATGACCCCGTAATCTCTTGCATCAGGGTGGAGTCTGGGCAACTGAATGGAGCTGAGTGTTTACTGGCCGGATGCCCTTCCTGTCGCCAATATGGAGTTCACAGCAGATATATTCTCATTGTGCCCAGAGAGAGATATATCTGCCTCTACCTAGGATTGAACTCACAGCCTCCTGATTGTGAGGCGAGAGCTCTACCTCTAGGCCACCGCACCACTCGCTATGGACAAGCAACTGTTATGTGCGATTTCACTCCATGTGCTACCCAATGTGGCAGAATCCAAAGATAGCTTGATGGCTTTATAACATGGGGTGCATTGGCAAGTTTTACGTGTTGGCCACATTTTATCTCTACTGAACATTTTGATAAGTTGTGTTTTGCATTCTGTTTTTATTTTTTATTTTTTGTAAACCACCCAAGAGACATTACAAACTACAGTAGTAACAAAGAAAGAAATAGAAAACAAATCAAGATCAAGTTGCAACACAAATATACAAGAGAAGAATGAGTGAGATGAAAGGGAATGAATGTCTAAGGAAGTCATGGTCGGATGGATTTGATGAGATTCTCAGAAAGAGAGAAATGAGAAGTTTAAAGCACAAAAGGCAAGACATGATGTCATGGGAAAAAATAGTTCACAAGAAAATAAAATGACTGGAGAGATATAATGAATGGTGTTATGAACTAGATTTATCTCTTTTCATCTTTTCTTTTCATTTTAACTTAGAACATAGAACATAGAGTTTGAAGGGATCTTGGAGGTCTTCTAGTCCAACCCCCTGCTCGAGCAGGAGACCCTATACCATTTCAGATGAATGGTATAGATGAATGGTTGAAAGCCTCCAGTGATGGAGCACCCACAAGTCCTGAAGTATTCTTTTCCATGTGTTTCTTTCTCTTTCTCACTTTCTGCGCTTCACATGCAAAGTCGCTTATGTTGAAAGGGAATACAGGAATCATCTTGATTTATAAACCATACTTTAGGATTTAACATCTTGTATGTGTGGATTATTAGGAGTGGTGCGGTGGCCTAGAGGTGGAGCTCTCACCTCACAATCAGGAGGCTGTGAGTTCGATCCTAAGTAGAGACAGATATTTCTCTCTCTGGGCACACTGAGAAGAGCCGCGGTGGCACAGTGGTTAGAGTGCAGTACTGCAGGCTACTTCTGCTGATCACCGGCTGCCAGCACTTTGGCAGATCGAATCTCACCAGGCTCAAGGTTGACTCAGCCTTCCATCCTTCCGAGGTGAGTACAATGAGGACCCAGATTGTTGGGGGCAAGATGCTGACTCTGTAAACCGCTTAGAGAGGGCTGTAAAAACACTGTGAAGCGGTATATAAGTCTAAGTGCTATTGCTATTGCTATATCTGCTGAACTAAGCTCCACACTGGCATCAGGAAGGGCATTCGGCCATTAAAACACTCTGCTAGCTCCATTCAGTTGCCCAGACTCCACCCCGCAAGGAATTATGGGGTCGTTAAAAGACGATGATGATGTGTGGATTATTTTGTAAGGTTAAACAAAATATAGTTTGGATTGGCATGTGAAGCCAATCGCTGAGAAAAACTGTGCTCTATCTTTTACAAGATAACCTGGCAAATATTGGAGGCCTGTTACTATAATTTTTCTTAATCACTTCTGCAGGCTAAATAGCTTTCGTTGCTTCAAATATTCTTTACAGGGATTTGTTTCTGTTCCCACTGGCTGTTCCTCTCTGAGTCAGTGTTTTAGCTTCTCAGTGGTTCCAGTGTGGTGCCATGAACTGAACCCTTTATATGAAAATGCAGCCATCCCAATACAACATAAATCATATATTTTGCATAGATGGTAATTATGGTAATGACACAACCCTCCTTCAAATTATCCACAGGTGGTAGATATATGAGTTGGAACACAATCGGTATCTTTTGCCCCCTCTGGTGAGGTTAACTGTTACACCAGTGAATAGTGAAGTTGTGGGTTTTTTTTAATCTCATTCCTTATATTAATAATCGCTATTTTTTTTAAAAAAATCAAAACAGTAAGATCTTTCAAAAGCTTGGATAACTGAAGCATGCTGATTGCTTTAAAATGTCACAGCTTTATGCGGATACATTTCTGAGGGATTTTTTTTTAATTAGCTCTGTCAATGCGTTTTAAATCTGTTTTTCTCGATATATGTTCTTTAAAAAAAAAACAGTTGAATAACCCCTGCTTTAAATAAAGACTTTTATTTTAGTGGTATCCTGGGTGGGGATTTCAATAGGTTCTCAGTGATACTGAACAAAGAGGGCAGATAATCCTTTCAGAGTCTAACATGCAACAGTTTAGTATTTTGGCACATTCTTTTGGAATCGCACCAGAAATTTTGTTGTTTCAACTTTTCAAACTTTCAGACTATAACTTTTCACCATCCAAGGTAGCGTTGCCATCAAGTCTAAACAAGATGTTCCTGAACAGTGACTCTGTCTTGCGGGGATTTAGTTAGAACTTTACCCATCCAGATCTTCTTACCTCTGAACCTAGATACAAGTAGTCCTCAACTTACAACAGTTCATTTAGTGACTAATTGAAGTTACAATGGAACTAAAAAAAGTGATTTATGACCACTTTTCACACATGACCATTACAGCATCCCCATGGCCACTTGATGAAAATTCAGATGCTTGGGAACTGGTTCATAGTTATGATGGTTGCAGTGTCCCGGGGTCATGTGATCACCTTTTGTGACTTTCTGACCAACAAAGTCAATGGGGAAGCCAGGTTCACTTAGCAACTGTGTGACTAACTTAACAACTGCAGTGATTCACTTAAGAACTGTGGCCAGAAAGGTCGTAAAAAGGGGCAAAACTCACTTAACAATTGTCTTGCTTAGCAACAGAAATTTTGGGCTCAATTGTGGACTTAAGTTGAGGACTACCTCAACTTGAGGAGATGAGTCAGCATCTCTGACTCAGGAATTCTTGAGTACCAACAGTGTGATCAAACCCTTTCAATATATGATGAACGGTTACAGGAACTGGGCATGTCTAGTCTAGTGAAGAGAAGGACCAGGGGACACATGATAGCAGTCTTCCAATATTTGAGGGGCTGCCACAGAGAGGAGGGGATCAACCTATTTTCCAAAGCACCTGAAAGCCAGACAAGGAATAATGGATGGAAACTGAACAAGGAGAGATTCAACCTGGAAATAAGGAGAAATTTTCTGACAGTGAGAGCAATCAACCAATGGAACAGCTTGCCTTCAGAAGTTGTGGGAGCTTCATCACTGGAAGCTTTCAAGAAGAGCCTGGACTGCCATCTGTCAGAAATGGTGTAGGGTCTCCTGCTTGGGTGGGGAGTTGGACTAGATGACCTACAAGGTCCCTTCCAACTCTGTTAATCTGTTAATATACTTCTAATCTAAACAAATTATAGGCTGATTTTAGGATGAGTTGATAATCCTGTCTATTAACCAACAAATTGTGGGATGTAGAGAGACTGTGGAATGGACTTCAAGGGTAAGAAGAAGAACTATTATCAAGGAATAATTTTTAGTTACCTAAGACAGGCAACTCCCTAATTCACACACAGCTAAAGTGAGGGATGAGGAAAACACTTTCAGACTTGATGTCTATGGAGATTCTCAGTCATCCAGGTCATGGTTGTCCCAAAGGTGCTTTTTTTCAAGAGGCAATTGTACTAATAGTTTTATTCCTTCTTCTACTGATAGGGGATGGCTGGCTGAAGATCTGTGCAAGAAAGAGATAAAATATCAGGATCCACAATAGTTTTCCTTTATCGGGTTAAAAACAAAACAATTATGGATGCCAACTGAAGCAATGAGCTGAGCCGTAATAGACAGTGGTAGAGCATTTGTTGAGATCGGCCCACCGGAAATAATGCTGTGATGTCTCTCTTATCTTGGATCTATATTGGATAGCCGCCCCACTGACCTCTAGAAAGAATGGCTGGAGTTGAAGCAAAGCAAGGTTTATAGGTTGTGTGAACAGAAGTGCTTTTAGGCAATATATATAGAATAACAGAATTGGAAAGGACCTTGTAGGGCAGGTCATCTAGTCCAAGCCCTTGCTCAAGCAGGAGACCCTTTCTGACAGATGGCTGTCGAGTCTCTTCTTGAAAGCTTCCAGTGATGAAGCTCCCACAACTTCTGAAGGCAACTTCTGTTCCATTGATTGATTGTTCTCATTGTTAGAAAGTTCCTCCTTATTTCTAGGTTGAATCTCTCCTTGATCAGTTTCCATCCATTATTCTTTGTCTGGCCTTCAGGTGCTTTGGAAAATAGTTTGACCCCCTCCTCTCTGTGGCAGCCCCTCAAATATTGGAACACTGCTATCATGTTACCCCTAATCCTTCTTTTCATTAAACTAGACATACCCAATCCCTGCAACCGTTCTTCTTAGCCTCCAGTCCCTTAATCATCTTGGTTGCTCTTCTCTGGACTCTTTCTAGAGTCTCAATATCTTTTTTATAGTGTGGTGACCAAAACTGGATGCAGTATTCTAGGTGTGATCAAAAGACAAGGAAAAAGGCCAAGGCTTCAAGACACAACCGTCCTGAAATTTAAGTGAATATCTCCTTCTGAATACTTTGAAACCTTTAATGAAGCCTGACTTGGAATTATGTCTGAACTGGGGCACTATAACTTCAACAAATATTTGTTGAACCAAGATTTGTTGGAACCCAGTCAGATATGATACCTTCCACCTCACTCAGGGGTGGGTTCTAACTTACCTCGCTGCTGGTTCGCTTCCTCCCATGCTGCGTGGCCACGCCTCGTGAAGCGCACGCGCGCATGCGCAGTGCCAAAAAATCCATTTTTTAAAAAAAAGCCAAAAACAAGATGGCGACACATGCGTAGTGCCGGAAACTCGGCTTCTGCGCATGCCTAGAAGAAAAAAAATAAAAAAATCCCCCCCCCCAAATTATTTTTTCAAAAAAAAAAAATTCCAAAAAAAAGATGGCAGCATCCACAGTCCGGCACAGACCGAACCAGCTCTGTGACATCACCAGCGGGTTGCTACCGGTTTGGGTGAACTGGTCCGAACTGGGAAGGACCCACCTCTGACCTCTCTGCTTATGTAGATTAATTTTATGGGCCCTTGGACCATTACAGTTAATGGATTAAAGTCTTAGTGTTGACTATGAGGAATAGGCTAACAGGATATACATCATGATAAAAGCTCATTCACACAGCCATTTTCTTGTCCTGAACTGCGAAGAAATCATGTCAGCATAAACTGTATGAATCATGTCAGGAAATTTCTCCTTAGTTCTAGGTTGCTTCCAGAGGTGGGTTCCTCCCGGTTCGGACCGGGTCGCCCGAACCGGTAGTGACCCGCTGGTGATGTCACGGTGACGTCATGGATCCGGTTGCCAGTCCGTGGGCGCCGCCATATTTTTTTTGCACTGCGCATGCGCGTGCAGCCACAAGGCACATGTGCACCCATGAGGCACGTGCGCCCATGAGGTACGTGTGCCCACAAGGTCCGTGCGCCCATGAGGCGCAGCCACGCGGCGCAGGAGGAAGCGAACCAGCAGCGAGGTAAGTTAGAACCCACCCCGGTTGCTTCTCTCCTTGATTAGTTTCCATCCGTTGCTTCTAATCCTGCCCTCAGGTGCTTTGGAAAATAGGTTGACTCCCTCTTCTTTGTGGCAACCCCTGAACTAGACAGTGGAGAATCTGTTTTACTTAGTATTGATGACAGTATCTCTATCATACCTTTTTGTTTTTCAACAATCAACATGAAGAAAAACCAGAAACCAAATAGAGAAACAAATAGATGCAATGACTCTCGGGATTAATTTTTTTTCCTTCTCTGGGCCCATTAATGATTTGAAGCTTGATGGAAACGATGTGTTTTTGCCACCTTTCTAAATAGCTGCTTTTTTTTCCTCCAGGAGCCCTTAAAATAATGGAAATGGTTAAATATTGGCAGCAGCATCCATTTATTTAAAGCCAAAAAGGTACTAAAAATGTACATATTTCAGTTTTCCTCCACGTTTCCACTAAAACAGATAAATAAATAATAAACTAGGGGAAAATATTTTTCCCCATTTCTTTAAAACTTGTGGAAAAACTTAACTTCTCTGTACTGTGCCAGAAAAGGAGAAGGGAGAAGTTAAATTATTTATCTAATGCTAAATTGTTGATTTAGTGTGATGGTATAACTAATTGTCCATCTTTCTGTTGAATAACTTGCATAGCGTTCAGAGAGGTGATAGATTATTTTATTTTCATTTAACTAATCTTAATCAAAGCCTGGCTAAAATTACATGATTTTTTGAGAAGAAGGAATGTGTATCGTTTGAGTTTAGAAATGTCCTTATTGTCGATTTGGAGGAATTACAAGAAACTCAAAGCCTATAATAAACATTCAGCTTCTTGACTTTAGTTTTCTATTTTTGAAAATGGAACTGAATGTTTAGCAAGTAATGAGTAGACCAGGCTTTCAATGGCTTTTTAACTTATTTTCCAAATTTTTGAACACAGGCATTTGTGGAGGATTTTTCCAAATCTCTTCAGGCAAAGCACATGACCGTCAATGATTTATCAAAGTACTACTACTGGGGAAAAAAAATACTTTTCATATATTGCTGAAACAGGCTTTGGTGAACTTGTGAGTGACAAGGTAAACTGCTTTTTGTGTTCTCTGGTTGTGTTTTTTCTCCCCCTCGAGTAATAAAGAGAAGAAAATATATAGAAATGCCCATGACATACAAGCTACAGTGAGAGGAGGGGGAAATTGTGTATTCATTTTTATTAAGTTTAATTATAGAAGCTTTCTCAAGTGATTCCAGTCTGTGGCCCATGAAAAATGCATGAGCTAATTGCTCCTGACATTTAATTGCTTTATACTTTTCCCTAAAACAGTTGTCTAGGGCGAGAGAGGGGAATACCACTTGGTTCGAGCCAGTGACTGCTGACAATTTGCTCCTTCTGAGGATGAATTACAAAGGCATTTTTAGAGGAGATTGGAAAGCTTTTGGTCAAAGCTCAGGAACACTAACCAGAAGTGGCAGCATCACTGAAGCTTAAGGGGATGTGGATCGGGGAGTCTGAATGAGCAACTGTGCTGCAGGCCCCGAAATACAAGACAGAGAAGATTCAACTTTGCAGTGTTGACTGTCTTCTTCAAGTCACGACATCTACCAGCCTAGTCTAGAGATGAGAAGAAGATAAATCTTAATTTGGTGGTGAATTCAGTGGAGTTGGTCAAAGAGGTGTAAGTGTAGGGACTGGCAGGTTAAGACCTCTATATGTAGAACTACATGAAGAAAGGAGAAAGAAAGAAAGAAAGAAAGAAAGAAAGAAAGAAAGAAAGAAAGAAAGAGAAAGAGAAAGAGAAAGAGAAAGAGAAAGAGAAAGAGAAAGAGAAAGAGAAAGAGAAAGGAAGGAAGGAAGGAAGGAAGGAAGGAAGGAAGGAAGGAAGGAAGGAAGGAAGGAAGGAGAAAGGGGAGGATGGAGGAAGTTAGGAAGCAAGGAAGGAGAAGAAAGGGGAGGATGGAGGAAGTTAAGGAAGGAAAGAGAAAGGGAAGATAGAGGAAGTAAAGAAGGAAGAAAGGAAGGGAAAAAGGAGGGAGAAAGAGAAAGAAAGAAAAAGAGAGAAACAAAGATGGGGAAAAGAAAAAGACAGACAGACAGACAGACAGACAGACAGACAGACAGAGATAAAGAGAGAAAGAAAGAAAGAAAGAAAGAAAGAAAGAAAGAAAGAAAGAAAGAAAGAAAGACAGAAAGAAAGACAGAAAGAAAGACAGAAAAAAACACCCCTAGACATTTCTCTGGTATGATTTACCATAATTCTGACTCTATTTAACAGTAGCAGCACTGAAAAACTTTCCACCCCATCCATCACAATTACAGCCAATGGAACAACAAAAAAAAAGAAATGTAGCTCAGAATTAAATTGTGGGGTCTTTGGTGCTCTCTGAGCTGGGTTGTTTGCTTGCAGACGTTTCATTACCCAACCAGGTAACCTCATCAGTGCTAGCGAGTATGGGATTTACTCCCTGTTAATATATCATAGCTTGCCCTCCAAGTGTTGGTGGGGTGTGGTTTTCTCCTGGGTAGTTCTGCAAACTACCAATATATTGGAACTTAACAATTGAACTACAGAAATTATGGAATAAACCAGAAAAATATTTTCCCCATAGTTATTACTATAGCAATAGTATTGTCAAAGCAACTGAAAATGTGAATTATTTGGTCTCACGCTTAGCTTACAAACAACAGCTTTGCAAAGAACCACCTACAGTATGTATTTAGATCATTTTAAGCTTTTGGAATAAATCTAGAACTGACACTAAATTGCCAGCACTAGTCCAGAATAGATATCATCATCAATCATCATCAATCATCATCATCATCATGTGAATTCTTCCAAATCTGCATGAAAATAGCTGGAAAAATGATGGCTGAACATTTTCTCAAAGGGAAATAGATTCCATTAGTCAGGAGCAACATAGATGGATATGAGCACAGGCTCAGAACAGAGGTGGGTTCCTCCTGGTTCAGACCGGTTCGCCCGAACTGGTAGCAACCCGCTGGTGACGTCACGATGATGTCACGGATCCGGTTCGGTGGGTGTCGGTCCGTGGGCGCCGCCTTCTTTTTTTTTTAATTTTTTTTGATTTTTTTTTGGAATTTTTTTAATTTTTTTTCTTCTGCGCATGTTCAGAAGCCGAGTTTCATGCATTGGCTTTTTTTTTTTTAAAAAAATTGCACTGCACATGCGCGCGTGCCCACGAAGCGCGCCCATGCGGCGCGGGAGGAAGCGAACCGGCAGTGAGGTAAGTTAGAACCCACCCCTGGCTCAGAAGTCTTCTTCTATCTGAAAAAAATTGTATTTCAAACTGAGAGACCATCTTGAGAGGGCCTCCTCTGTTGCCTTGAACATCTGGACTGGTCCTCAGTCAAGGCTGTCAGGCCCTAAGCCACTTTAGAGCTTTAAGGATTAAAGGCAACATTTGGAGTTTCATCTGGTAGCCAGTATTTGTCCTTCATTGTGGGCATAATATATTCCCGATACTATGCATTTCATTGCTGAATTTTAACCCTAAAGGAACTTCCCAAACCATTTTTTGTTCTGGGCCATCTAACGTGTGTGTGCATGTAAAAGTTCACAGTTTCTCCAGAAAAACTCCTACTTTCCTCCTACTACTTTCTAACCTAACCCTAACCCTAACCCTACTTTCAAGTCAATTCTGTTGACATTTTCTCCATGAGCTAAGAATTCGATGAAAGAAGCATTTTTTTAATAAGGGAAGAGTGGGAAGGGAAGAAAGCCCAGCATTAGAGATAATCCTCGACTTACAACAGTTCGTTTAGTGACCGTTCGACGTTACAATGGCAATGAAAAAAAATGGCTTATGACCATTTTTCACACTTATGACCATTGCAGATTCCCCATGGTCACATAATCAAAATTCAGACATTTGGCAACTGACTCACATTTATAGCGATCTCAGTGTCCTGGGATCGTGTGATCCCCTTTTGCAACCTTCTGACAAGCGAAGTCAATGGGGAAGTCAGGTTCACTAAACAACCGTGTTACTAACTTAAGACCAGCAATGATTCACTTAACAACTGTGGCGAGAAAGGTCGGAAAATGGGGCAAAGCTCACTTTCTCGCTTAGCAACAGAAATTTTGGGCTCAATTGTGGTCGTAAGTCAAGAACAAAGTCTTCTTCATACTACAGAACAAGAGGGTGATTTGTTTTCTTAAAGTCAGTTACTTAGTTAAAACATTTATATAACTGTCTATCTTATGCCCGACCCAGGGAAATCAACTGGACTTACCCTTCCTCTAAATATTCTCTCTTCCTTTTTAAAAATCGACTGCACATTTGTTAATCTTCCATCCTGTTTGGAAGATTTTAACCATCTGGAGTCATCACTGTCTCTATTTCATTACCCTCTCTCT